>PVKA01015041.1:0-50941 GCA_004027165.1 Ctenomys sociabilis
GAAAAAAAGACGAAGGGGAAAGTTTTTGGGAGACATGACCTGGGTTTTGGAGCCAGGTGGCGCTGGCTCTGGGCCCCTACTCTGTGCCTGAGCCTCAGTTTCCCTTGCTGCAAAAGCTGAGTTGTGTTTCTCAGAGTTGTGCCCAGAGTGAATTTTGGATGAACAAAATTCCATGTATAAAAGTACTCTGGCTCCCCTACACTGTCTCAGAGAACTTGAGAGGCTGCGTGGGGTGCCTCTGGCCTGGAGCTCTTCAGGGAGGAAGGCCTGTAGGCAGGGAAGGAGGTGCACGGCCCTTTACCCACTGCAGACATTCTGTTCCCCCAAGCCCAGCCTGCATGCTGCCTGCCTCCAGGTTGGGTCTGCAACTCCTCCCTCCTCCCATATCTGGAGTGCAGGGAGCCTGCCTGCTGGGTTCAGCCCAGGAACTCCAGCAGGGGCAACATAGTCCCTAAACCACTACCACACAGTGGACTATTCTTTTACCTTCCCTTCCCAACATCACCTGGCATTCCTCTGTGTAGGAATAATAAGACAGGATCTTCAAATCTACAAATCTGAGGATCTGATTCTGCAATCTGATGAATTCACATATAGCAAATTCATTCTCTGAGCACTTTCAGAATAAGATTTGGACCAAAGCTTAACAAGGATAAGCAGGCCTGCAGTGCTGGCCCCACCCCCAGGGCTTGCTGAGATGGCCATTGAGACTAGGCGTGGTATTGTGGGCCTGTAATCCCAGTTTGTGGGAGGCTGGAAACAGGCAGATCACTACTAGTCCAATCTAGTAGTGATTGTGCTGAGTTGTGTGGAACTTGCTGCTCAGGTCTCATGTCCTTACCAGGGTCCCCTACCATGGGAGGGGATGAGAGAGAAGGGGAGGATTGAAAAGAAAGCCAAAAGGGCCACTGGGGTGGAGACTGAGATGGTGAGGCTGTGCTCTGTGTCCAGAGGACTTGCACAGACCTAAGAAATCGGAGCCTGATGGAGATCCTGAGGGCAAGCAGGGGCCCTCTACTCTAGGAAGACTTGTCATTCACCCATCTCACCTGGCAGGGGCAGTGAGGCTTCAGCCACGGGCAATGGGGTGCAGGGTAAGGGGATCAATGATGAAGCACTTGATACCCCATCAGGAGGAAAGACAGGAGTTGGGGTTCTTTGGGGACTTTGGATCCCTGGCATGGCTGTGTGCAGGACGACTGTGCAGACACTGGCTGGAGGGTGTTTGGAGTACATGGGCTCCTTATTTTGGGGGGTCAAAGGCCTGGTGGGCTTACTCACACCCAGCCCTGTCCTGCCTTCCTATCCCGCATTTTCTATGGGTGGGTGAACTTTCCTCAGTAGCCCTCTTAGTAAATCTTCTACCCTTGGACATTAATGGGGGCTGAGGAGATAGCTCAGTAGAATAAGTGCTTGCCTAGCAGTGCAGGTTCCTAAATTCATCCCTGGTACCAAAAAAAGAAAAAATAAATCTTCCTGGATGCCTCTTCCAACTCCATCTCCTCTGTAGGGCTGGGAGATGGCTCAGTAGAATAAGTGCTTGCCTAGAAAACACAAAGGCCTGAGTTCAATCCCCAGTTAACACTAAAAAAAGAAAAAGAAAAAAACGAAGACATCAGTGGGAGCAGAAGTGCTGCCTGGCCCTTCCTGGAGGCAGCCAAGTACCTTGCATGGACTTACAGTGAGCATCACAGGTCCTGACTCTCAGCTGTGATGTCTTGTCCCCTTGGCCTTGGTTTCTAGTGGACACAGGAAGAAACAGGAGGTGGCTTTTATGTCCTGTGCACCAGTTTTTGAAAGCAGGAATAAGGTAGCCAGGCATGTAAATAAATATGTGGTCCGCCAGGGCCTTTCTGGACAAAAGGCCCTTCACGTCTCTGTCCTGCCTTTGTCACGTGCTCTATGAAGGAGGGATGGGGGAGTCCTATCCTGTTTGGGTGGGGAGGGCTGTGACTTGTTCAAGGTCGCTAGTGGAGTGGCAGTGCCAGGAACCTACGGAGACTGATGCTGGCTCAAGGTTGTGGAACAGGATCAGGGTTCACAGCTTTGGATTCGCGCTCAGTTCACTTGGCCAGAGCAGCTCGTCCTTGGAGAGGCTGGACAGCCCGTGCATTCTGTCATGAGGTGAGCAGTTGTGCGGCTCAGCTGGGCATTTTGGCAGCAACAGCAAAGGGCATAAAAACAAGTTTTCCTTTGGAGGGAGGAACTCTGTACCTAGGAATTTTTCCGAAGGAAACAATTAAGGGCACCTATTAGCATCTGGTTACAAAGTTGTTTGTCCTTATCCCCATTAGCTTAGAGAAATGTTAGGCATACAGCAGCAGGGAGTGACTGAGTAGACCCCAGTGTGGCATGCTCCACAGGTGACGCTTGGTGCTGATATATATATATATTTTTTTTTTGTCTTTTTGAGACAGGGTCTCACTATGCAGTTCAGGCTGGCCTTAAGCTCACTTTGTAGCTCAGGCTGGTCTCAAACTCACAACAATCCTCCTGTCTCAGCCTCCCAAGTGCTGGGATTACAGACATGCGCCACCATGCCCAGCTTCGGTGCTAATTTTTAATTGAACTATAAAAAGTTCAGGTATTTAAAATGAATCAGACTTCCTTTTCTGTGTGGGTATTCTTCTCCAAGAGGGACAAGCAACCCAAGGCTGTCTCTAGGGCTGCATTCATCAAGGCTTTCTGGATAACAGAACAAAGAGGAACAAGGATGGGATTTATTATGGAAATGGGTTCCTTGGATTATGGAGGCTGACAAGTCCCACAGTCTGCTGTCTGCAAGCTGAACCTGGGAGTGCTAGGAGCATGACTCAGTCTGCAGCCAATGTCCCTAGAACCAGGAGCTGTGCTATCTGGGGCAGAAGGTGGACACCCCAGAGAGTGTAGCTTCCTTTCTTCTGCCTTTCTGTTGTCTGCGCCCTCCAAGGGCTGGGTGAAGGCTCTGCACCCTGGGCTGAGGTCTCTAGATCAGGGGGTCTCCACACACTCCCAAGCATACCCAGAAATGGTGGTGATCAGCTGTCTGGGTACCCCACAGCCCAGTCAGTTTGACAGAAGAAATTAGTCACCCCAAGGGCTAAGAAGGGTGCCCTAAACTGGAGTAGGTGTGAGTTTGGGTAGAGAAATTTGCCATGGTGGGAAGCCCCCTCTGCACTGGCCTACGCAGCCCAGATAAAGCCTTTGATTCTAGGTGCAGCTCTCCTGAGCCTGAATCCTCCTGAGATACCCCCACCCTGGCCACAGCCTCCTGCTCACCTTTCCTTGCAAGGATGGGACCCTGAAGATCCATTGCTTTGCCTTCTTGCTTTGCCTCCATGTTTCTCGAACTAGATTTCTCTAAGACCAGATTCATGAAGCAAGGTGGGGCGTGTCCGGGTTCCGAGCCTGAATAGGTAGGTGGAGGGACAATGAGAATGAGCCAGGATACCCTGACTCCCAGACTGCCGTACAGTGTCAGCTTCAGCACTCAGGAGGCTGAGGCAGGAGGATCACTGTGAATTTAAGCCCAGCCTGGGTTATATAGTGAGCACAAGCCAACCTGAACTACATAGCAAGACCATGTCTCAAAAAGAAAAAAGAAAAAATGATGTCAGCTCAGTGTAGCTTCCCAATGCTATTGTAAGTAGAAGGACATTTCTCCTCTAACCCAGACAGGCAAATGCTTTCTAAGAGAAGGGGTGGGACGCAGTGTCAGGAGCTCTGACCTTGATATTACACCCCTTAATGCCCCTTCCCCAATCCAGCAGCATTATTGACCTCCTTGGGGGAGCTGAGGAAGTTATGACACTATCAGGCTAGGGGAAGGAAAGGTATCCTTTCCCTCGTGGCTGTGAGGATTTCCATATTGTGCAGCACCCTGCCCCCACCCCAGACATGGCTTTAAATGGGCATCTTCAGAATGCCCCTGCTCACCATCCGGCAGTAGGAACCAAATCTCTGTGGTTGGTCCTCCAACCTTCATACTCACCCTCTGGCTGGCTTGCCATTGGCCCTGACCTCATCCCTGCCATGATGTCATAGCACAGCAGCTCTGATGTTCCCATGGCAACAGGCTCCATAGTTAACCAGCTAGGGAGCCGCTGGGGGAGGTGGAGAGCTTCGATCCCACCCAGCCTGGGTCAGTGGGCCCCTGGGATCCCTGGAAATCTACTTAGGGTGGCTTTTCTCTTACATGGTGCAAGAGCGGGTTGTCAGGCAAGGCTCCCAAGGGGGCCTTGGAGATGGGCCAATGAGGGTCTGTGGGACACGGGTCCTGGAAGTTCATATGACAGTCCTTGTACCACAGGGCTCTCCCAGGACACTTTGACATGAGAGGATGAGTATGGGTGTGAAAAGCTGGCAGGATGGAGTTGGAGGAGTGGGAGGTATTGTGGTATAGCAAGAACAGCTGGGGTCTTACAGAACAGGTAGAGAGATCATTAGTACCAGTTAGGCAGCATGCACAGCCCACACAGCTTGCTGGCATCCAGACTGTGCGTTTGGCCTCAGCCTCAGAGTCTGTCTCTGTGAAGCTATCCAAGGAGGCAACTGAGGCACAATGAGCCGGAGCTTATTCCCCTAGAGGCTGGGTTCTCAGGGACCTCTGCCCTCAAGAGTCATCCAGTCCTGGCTGTTCGTAGAAATGGTGCTATGTACAGATTCACAAAGCCATACTCCAGGATTTGGGTGAGGGAAAAAAAAAAAAAAACCTGCTATGGGCCTGGCTTGGTCTCATATTCTGACATCCCTCCAGCAGGTAGTTCCAATGCTGCCAATGCAAAACCCAGCTCAGCTGCTTTAGTAGACTACTACTGTCAACTTAGCTGAAAGTCAGAAAGTGGCAAAAACCAGACTTAGGGCAGCACCCAAGTGTCACATATTTTTAGAGGATAGAAAGTACATGACATGGAGAATGTTCCTGATGTTTCTATCTGGGCTTGGCTTGGATGCCTTCAGCGATGGGAGTCTCACTGCCTACCCATTGATTCCAGAACATCCCTGTAGGAAGTGCCTCCCTCACCAGGCCAACCTCCGCCTCCTTGTAATGTGCTCTGGGTCTGTCCCAGTCATCTGGACCCACGCACAGTGAGTACCTTCCCACCCCCTAGGTGGCTGGCCACCTCTTGATGACAGTTGTAGTTGCCACCATGCCCATGTTGCAGATGAGAAGGCTGAGTTGAGTGGCTGGATTTAAATCACACAGCTGAGTCTTGCTCTTGAGCCCCACCCTGTGCTGTTCCAGAATTTGTACCCTGAATTTGCACACCTCTCCACCCTCCCTGAGCCATCCTGGCTCCTTGGGATGTCCGTTCTATGACTGGTTCTGTCATCCTCCTGTGCACCACCTCCCTTTGCTCTTCCTGGGCCCTCTCTGTCCCTTTGAGGCTCTGGGAAGCTGTGTCCTCCCCACTGCCACTGTCTCCCTTGTCTTTGTTCAAGCTGTCCTTCCCATTACACTATATACATCACTTATCAGGTCTGTGCCCAGTCATTGAGGCCATCTCACTGTCATTTCAAAACATCCTGTGATGTTGTCACATAAGCCACTCCCAAAGCATAGACACTTCTCGTCTTTTTAGAATCACTGAGAACCCACGTCTTGACTTCTGTACTACAGATGTTGGCTGTGCCTCACTGGGAGCCAGGCCCTCTCTGAGGCCTCAGTGTGTACCCCTCTGGGGGATCCAGTGTTCCTGGGCGTCATGGGGGGCGGGGCTGGGTGATGCCCTTTCCCACTGAGTCCTGGAGCATCCTGATAAGGCTGGTACCCTGCTTGTCCTGTGTGGTTCTCTGACCACAGGTGAAGATCCCGTTGGTGCTGTGTTGGCCACCTATCTGTGTCAGCACAGCACACAGCTGGATGGCCCCAGGTTCTTTTTGTCCAGGGCTCATAGGATTGGATCAGATGAGCTTCAGATGTGCTCTTGTTGGATTTCATCCCAGAGACTGGGCAGGGTGTGGGAGCTGTCACGTCTTCCGAGTTGGAGTCTTGGTGCTGGTTTTGTGTCCCAGTGGGTCATCAGCACCCTGTGGGGTCTGCTTCTCTGAATTCAGGAGTTGGGCTTCCAAGGCTCAGTGCCACAGCCCTGTATGCTCTGCCATGGCTTCTCATAGTTGCTCCCATGGGTACCAATCCATGGCAGTTTACAGCAGGCTGCTATCCAGGTGGAGGACAAGTCATGACAGTGGGAAGCTATAAAAAGTGGTCTTGCAAAATCCTATGACATCCCTGGATCACTTAGTTTAGGGGAACTCTGATGTGTGCATCGCATAAGCCCTCGAGAGGTTTCCTGTGTTATCATCTCAGAGACAGCTAAGAGAGCTGTTGGGTTTCTTGGTTTTGGGGTTTTGTTTTTTTTAGGTCAAATAATATGTATCCTACATACTGTCAAAGAATGGAGAACTATAACTATATGAGACCAAGCCTTAATTTTTTTTTTTTGACCATGCTTTAATTATATAGAAATACTCCCTTTCTAGTCCACAACAGCTAATAGAAGCTCTGTTGTTGGCCTGAGGGGAGGTACTGGGGACTGAACCCAGAACCTATACACTGAGCTACATCCCCAGCTCTTTTTTATTTTGAGACAGGGTAAGTTTCCCAGGGTAGGCCTGGACTTGTGATCCTCTTGCCTCAGCCTCTCAGAGTGGTGGGATTACAGGCATGTGCCATTGTATCTGGCGGATGGGAGCCTTTCTATAACTGGCTTTATATATTTCAAAGAAACACCAACTGGGTGGCTGGCCTTCGGAGGAGGTCCAGAAAGGGAAGAAGGCACTGTGTTGCTGTGGAGGGCGGGGTAGCCCTAACGGGGGATGAGTCCCTGGTGAGAATGGGAGGAGTGTGAGATAGTAAGCTGCCTGATTGCGCCAGAGCCTGAGCCTGAGCTTCCCACTGCGAGTCCCACAGGGAAGCTGGGGAGTTAGCAGGTCCCACACCTGTCCACAGAGGCTATCTAGGGCCCGGGAACCTGCACTGGGCGCAGCTATGCACTGCAGGTGGCCATGGCCACTCTTGCAGGCGTCCGGTGATACAAGACAGCATCACGGATGGAGGCTATAGCCGTGATGCGGGGAGGGGGGTACAGCGTGAGGGTGGGGTGACAGAGCGCCTGATGGGGAAACATGGAGGGCTCAAGCAAGACAGGATTGGAAGGAGGACAGAGTACGACACAGCTCAGTGGAGACACGCCTGCTGAGGCTTCTGCTCCAAGCATAGTCTGTGGACCACTGTGTCCACATGGGTGACCTGGAGGAGCACCTCCAACATGCAGAGCCTCGGGCCCACGCAAGACTTGCTGAGTTGGAACTTGACTTACTGAGATTCAAGCCCTGTGCTGTACCACCTTGGAATGTGCTTGAGGGATGAGTTACGTGAGCTAAAGGGGGTGAAGGGTCCACTTGATG
The DNA here is from genome assembly GCA_004027165.1 of Ctenomys sociabilis. Lineage (NCBI taxonomy): Eukaryota > Metazoa > Chordata > Mammalia > Rodentia > Ctenomyidae > Ctenomys > Ctenomys sociabilis. Next base: position 7,390 of record PVKA01015041.1, read on the forward strand.
GGTGACCTGACATGAAGGTCCTGTGGTAGAGAAGCACAGGCAGCACACAGGCCCACCCCTGGCTGTAGAGCCACCTGAGACCCACCAATTCTCAGAGATCCAGAGTAGCTGGAGGCCCGGCAAGGGTGAGTACCAATAGGGCCAGAGTGAACTCATGTCCCAGAAGTAGTACTTAGCTGTGACTGTTCTTGATTCCAGGTTAAGAACCTGGGGCCTGGGGTCTATCTGCTGGGTGTGAGTCCCAGCTGCAGTGCTCCTGAGCTGTTCCACCTTAGACAAGTTACTTCACCTCTCTGAGTCTCACCTCCTCAGAAGTGGGAAAGGGCCAGACCTCCCTTCTTGTGGTGAGATCTCAAGACAGTGCAAGACGCGTGTGGGGTGTGGGAAGAGAAGAGACTCCCTCAGGTGTGCTGTCAGCTAGGGCTCTTTGTCTGCATCTTTTCCACATTTGTCCCCTGACTTGGTTAATCAGTCTCCACAATGCCATCCAATCCCAGGGACGGGGGAAAGTGGGTCCCAGTCAGAAGCTGGTATGTGTGTGTGGCTGTGGGAGTCAGGTGGAGAAGAGAGGCAGTGTCTTCATCTGTATGGGCCAGGACCCCCTTTAGGATGGAGGAGGCAATTGCATCTTGCCGTTGTCTTGGGGGACATCATACTTGCTGTCACCTGTCACATCTGGGGAAGGCCATGGTTCCTGTTGTGATTCCTGGGCACCCATGTGGGCTAGGTTCAGTGTCATGCCTGTGGCCAACCCCATGGAGGAGCTTGAACCCTGTGACAGTGGTGGTGCCTGAGGGGAGCTGGCAGATCACTGCTACAGTCATGCCTTTATAATGTCTGCTGCCACTTAGCTGTGTGACTGTTCTTGTAGGGGCAAGCTCACGTCCCAGGTGGAGGTATCTCCATGGAGCGCATGTCCCCGTCACGTCAGGAACCACTGGCTTCAGTGGCTTCCTTATCAACACTACCATGAGTCTGGGAGGAACCTTGATGTCGGGGCTGGAGGACACATCTAAGTATGCTAGGGACCACCTTTACCTGAACTTCAGGTGGCCATCATTTCCTAAACTTCACCCCAAAGATCTCTACCAACTTAGGGTCATCAGCTGAGCTGGGGATTCTTCCCAAGCTTGAGAGGTCACCTGCTAATAAATGGCATGAGCCCATCCCCTCCGCATGTCTTCCAAGGCAGACACAGGCCATTCACAGTGACCCAGGCCTCTGCCCCTGTTTGCCCCTTCCCAGTGGTGGGAAGGGCGCCATCCTTGACAGCTGAGACTTGGATTTGAACCCACTTCTCCAAGCTTGCATCCTTTCATATGAACACATGGTTCCATTTCTCCTAAGGTTAGACTGAGGAATGGAGTTGAGAATTGCTTGGCTTATGCTAAGTCTGTTTACCTCTTCCTTCCTTCCATTTTTTTTTCCCCCCAGTGGTGGTGGTGGTACTGGGTATTGAACCTAGGACCTTTGCATTGAACTATCTCCCCAGCCCTTTTTTATTTTGAGACAGGGTCTCACCAAACCACTGAATTACCCAAGCTGGACTAAAACATCCAATCCTCCTGTCTCAGCCTCCCACCTCCATGCCCAGCTTGTTTACCTTTTAAAAGACACTAACCGCCAGACTGTTTTCCAAAGCAGGGCCACACCATTTTGTGTTCCCACCAACACTGGGAGATGGCTCCAACTTTTCCACCTCCTCAGCAACACTTGTTACTCTCTGCCTTTTCAATTCCAGCTGTCCCAGTGGGTGTGACCGGTGGGTGTGAAGCGGTGTCTCACTCCAGCCTCCATCTGCATTTCCTTTGTGAACATGGAGTTGGACACCCTTTCATATACCCTCTTGACTACACACCTGTCTTTTTGGATGAAATGTCTGTTTAAACTGCTTGCCTGTTTCAGCATTAGATTATTTGTCTTCTTATTGAGTTAGAGCTGTTTCAATATTCTGGATTGGAGGCTTTTACTGGCCATGAGATCTGCAAATATCTCCTTAGCGTGTGCCTTTATTTCCATGTTGTCAACAGTACCTTTCAGAGCACAAAGGTCTGAATTTCTTTGGTGTCCTTATTCACTTCTTCTGTTGCTTGAGCTTTTGGTGTTAGGTTTAAGAACTATTTGCCCAACCCAGGTGATGAATAAACACCCGTGCTCCCTTAGAAGCATGTGTGGCTTTAGATCTTCATGAAGACTAAGATCTATTGCAAGTCAGTGTTTGTATGTGATGTAAGGAAAGGGTCCAAATTCCTTTTTTTTTTTTGCACATAGATATCCAACTGTCACAGGATCAGTTGTTGGAAAAAACAAAGCACAAAGAACAAAAGACTATTCTTCCACTGAATTGCTGTGTCACCTTTGTCAGAAATCTCAGTCACGGGGCAGAATATCCTAGCTTTCTTTCCCCTTGTCCTCTTGCATGGTGGTGGGCAGACTGGCCAGATACAATCTTAGCCACTGCTCTAAGTGTGTGATTCTGAGCACAGGTTCTGCTTGACCAAGAGGTGCAAAGACCTCCCACCAGAAGATGGGGGCCCAAGCCAGTGGCAGTGTTGGCCATCAAGCCCAGACAAGAGCACTGTGGTCTACTCAAGCAGAAAAGGCCTGTCTTCCTCTGGCGAGCTATGTGACCTGGCCCAAGTGGCCTTCTATTTCCCTGCCTCAGTTCCTCTATCTGTGAAGCGGGGTGATACTAGTTCCTTACCTTCCATGGTGAGCAGAGCTCAGAGGAGAAGCCACGCAGTCACTGTTGATAGTAGTAGGGGTGCGGAGCTGTTTTCTGGCTTCTGTGTTTTGGCTCAAACAGTCCAGCCTGGGTCCACGTGGACTAAAGAGGAGGGTGATGTTCAAGAAATTAAGATGTGAGTTGTAGGTGCACAGATGCGCCCTGATGAATGTCATTCTTGGGGAAGGTACTTCCTGGCAAGCGCAAGGTCCTGAGTTCAATTCCAACACCTCCCTCCAAAACATGCTAATAAAAATTTTAAAAAATGGGTGGAGGCAACCAAGGAACACTCCACATGGAGCCCAGCCTCCAGGAAGCAGCTGCCTCAACTCACAAACCTAGTTGGTTGTGCCATCAGCTCCCAGTGACAGCAGACACAATTTGTACCCTTTCAGGGAAAGGTTCCTCCTCACCTGGGCAGGGCTGATAAGGCTCAGGTCCTTCCTGATGCCAGAGACCAACAGGAGTCCGCAGACAGTCACATGAGCAAAGAGTTGGGAACCATGGAATGAGATGTAACACTTCTCCATCTTCCCTGTTTGCTTTTTCTTTTCTTTTCTTTTTTTGCAGAACTGGGGATTGAACTCAGGCCTTTGTGCTTGCCAGGGAAGCGGCTTTTTATTGGATTCAAGTACCAAACATGCGTGCACACCCACACAATTCCTCACACACTCCTGCTCACACAAGCATGCAGCAGATGCATGCTTGTACCCTGCCTGGCAGGCTCCTCCCTCCTCTGCCCCTTCCTCTTTCCCTTTGGAAGCCACTCTCCCTACAGAGGCTGGACTTCTTCTTCTGCCTCTTCCCTGCCCTCCCCCAGGGCTCTCTGGGGGTGCTCTGCTGTGTGTTCCCATCCCCCACCTCCATCCTAACCTGCCTCCTGGACAAAGCCTCAGTGCTGTCTGCATTTTGGGCCCAGATCATTCTTTGATGTGGAGCTGCCTGGGCTATTATAGGGCCTATGGCAGTAGGCCTGGCCTTGGCCCAGCAGCAGTTCCCCATTCTTGTCACTAGACAACCACCCTCCCCCACACACAGCATGTGCCCTGAGGAGCACAGCCACATCTCACTGAACACAGTTGCCCCACAGGCTCTTGTCTAAAGGTGTGCCTTGTGGAGACAGGAAATGGGCCCTGGGGACAAAATGAGTCCTTGCCCTGAGAATCCCAGAATCCCAGGTGCACTTGTCCCCAGGGCCTTGTTCTCTCTCTCTCTCTCTCTCTCTCTCTCTCTCTCTCTCTGGGACACTCTAGGAGGCAGTGTGTGACCTCCTGTCCTTTTAGGTTGGCTGTGGAATGGTTTTGACACCTGTGGCTCCCCAGGCCCTGCACCCCTGGAACCCTCCACTCTGGGCTGGGCCCCTTTCTCTCAGAAGCCGTGTCACCAGAGCTTGAAGAAATGCAGAGAGAAACAGAGCAATATGCACAGTCCAGCTTTGCTCCTGAAGACAAAGCCTCGGCTCTGAGGCAGAAGCCCAGGTTGAAGCAGGCTGGGGTCAAAGTATCTGTCTGTCTTCAGAAAAGACCAGGCAAGCAGCAGCAGAGAAGCCAGCAACTGCAGCACCTGCCCAAAGAGTTACGGGCAGAGAAGCGGGAGGCCCGTGCCCAGCAAGCCAGACGCCTGCAGCGCCTGTGTTTAGCCTATCTATGGGGTGGGGCTGCCAGGTTGGCAGGGAGAAGTAAACATCACTCAGCCGAGCCCATCCTTCAAGGAGCAGCAAGATCCTCTGGGGGCAGGCAGAAATGTAGAGAACCACTCAAAGAAGAAAGGAGTCCCAGGGAAGTGAGACCCAGACAACAAGCCTGGCGCCCCAATCCCCTGAAGAAAACAACGGGCTCAGAGAGATGGGGGACTGCCACAACGCAGCAGTGTCTGAGTCCCTCTGAGAAGAGTAGAGGGAAGCGGACTCCCTCAAAGCAGACCAGTGGTAGCCGCCAGGGTCAGGTGGGCAGAAGGACTGACCTTGAAAAGCTGACTCGACTCTGGGTCACTGCAGAGGAAATGAAGTTCCTGGAGGGCAACGACAAGGAAAGAATCCCCGAGGGGACATGGCAGTTGGGAAAGGGGACCACCCGCTTTGCTCAAGGCCTGAGAAATAACACAGAGGACCCAGAGCAGCTGTGGCAGGTTAGCTCTACCCGCAAGACGCCCTTGGTGTCTCCGTGCCAGTGTGGTGACAAGGCTGACTGGCAGAAAGAGCTCAGGTCTGTTTTGGAGGAGCTGTTTAATGCAAACAGAAAGCTGAAAGAACATCTGACTTGGCACCTTGAACAGAGGTCCCTGGTAGACCTGAACCCTGCTGGAGAGCAGCTTTTCTTGGAGAGGCAGGGACCCAGTAATGGCACCCCTGGAGAGGAAGGGACAGGACACTCGGAAACTGTATCTGTTGCAGAAGTGGACACCCCCCAGACAGCATCCCAGTGCAGTTTGCTGCAGTTGCCAAGCCAGGCTGAGAGCACCAATGAAGGTCATTTGGCCCCACCCATGACCAAAAGTGAAAGTCAGACACCACCTGCCGAGGACAGAGTATCATCTGTGGACAGAGAGGGCTCAACCCTGAAAAGCCCTAGCCCCAGCCCTGGCCATGAGACACCCAATCCAGCCCCAGTGGTGAAGGGCTCACCTCCACCTTGCCCGTGGGAGCAGCAGGACCAGGCAGACTGGGAGGCATCAAGGCGCGAGCAGAAGACAGGAGCAGAGAGGAGAGGGCAGAAGAGCACGCTGGAGCACACAAAGCACTCCAACATGAGCTTGGAAATCCACTACCAGGCTGAGCTGGAGGAGGAGCGGCAAGCCCGGAGGAAGACTCGCCTGGCTCTTCTGAAGGCCTACCCCACGGGGGTCCCCGCCAGAAAACCAGGACCTGTACCCAGAACCCACTCCCCTCTGTATAGCAGAAGCATCGACGAGGAGCAACACAATCAGATGATCCGTGACTTCCAACGGCGGATCTTAGAGCAAAACAAGCTGCATGAGCAGTTTCTAGAAAAAGCCAGGAAGCGTTTGCAAGTGTTTCAGAAAACATGGTAAAGGCAAGAGACCTGCCCGCAATAAATACATCTCTAACAAGGTCTGTACAGGCGTCCTGTCCTCCCAAACCCTCAGGCCTGCGTACGTAGGGTGGCCTGTGGTCACACAAAAATAGGGCCCTGTGTGGGATTTGGGGCTGGTCTAGCCAGAGTTCCAGAGACACATCTCAGGGTTGGGGTGGTCTTTATGTGACACAGGCTCCTGTGAAAACTTCAGGCAAATTCAGCTCTTCATTTTCAGGGATATCTGTGGTCAGATGGGCATAGTCTCAAAAGAGCCATCTCTTATTGCTTAGCACTGGCTGAGACATCTAGCCATTCAAACAACAAAGCCAACACTGTTCAATAGCCTACATCTTAATGCATTCTTATAAGCTTACGGGGAAGGGGAGAGGAGGAGGATTTCAGCTGTGCCGAGTAACTTCCTCTGGGAAGACAGCACAGGAAACCTGGATCAATTCTGTCTGTTGATGCCCCTGACCCACCAGCCAGGTAAGCCGTAGAAACCCTGCACTGGGTAGGACTATGGGGGTGTTTGCTGGGGGGAATCTCTGCCAAGTATCACAGACTTAGTGACAGGGGCAGGGGCCCACACACTGTTTCTGCAAAGAGCCAGAGAGTATATGTTTATCTATGTCAGCCAGCCTCTGAACACTGCCCAACTCTTACCCTCGAGGCCAGAAACTGCCATGGAGGACACAGAAATCAGGGGCATGACAAGGGTGTAAAAGACTTGGGTTATATGGGGAAGTATGTGTTGGCCCCTGCTCTGGAATAGTTCTTGAGCCTGGATCCCTTCCCTCCCTATCCTTCATCTTTCAAGAACCTCAGGTTTCTGGCCTCAGATCAGCCACCTTTGGCCGTGCTACATTGGCCCATGAACGGCCTGATTTAACCTGTGTATATTTTGTAGATGGCACAATGAACCACTGTGAGCCCACCCATGTATCTGTGCATTTCCTTTTTTTTATACCTCTGTCTCCTCAGATACAAAGCCGGGAGTGTGGGTTCTCTGTACCCATCAGCATACATACACATGCCACACTCTACTGTTCAGTGTATCTGGTTTGAATTCTGTAAGATAACATACTTTGCGTGATCTTTTGGAAGAGTTTCGCTTCTGTTTTGTCCTTCGCACAGTTCCTGGCATGTGCCCCATCGTGCCAAGACCCACTTCCTCATCTTCCCGGGGGGTGATGCCCAAGCCGGCTGTCCACCCTCCTTTTTAGGAACACCGCTTCTTTTGTACATTGGTTTCTGAAAAGAGAACCAAATCCCTACTGCATTTGGGTCAAAAGTCTGGGTACCAGAAACACGCATGTGGGATTTAATCCCAATGTTAGGCAACAGTTTTTGTTTCTGGGATTTCTGAAGTCCCCAGGTGTGATGTCGGGGGTTGGGGAACAGTTCTTCACTCCTTTTCTTCCATCTCTACCATTTTTGCCTGGAAGAAAGCTGACCTCCTCCTTTAAAATTGGTCATTGATAAATCCTGAGTGCACAGGCCCAACAAGAACCACAAGGATTCCATGGAGGTGACAGGTAATAAGGAAAGCTTGTAATGACACCTGAGGAGGGATAGAGCTACAGCAAGGTGCTGGATGGCGACCAGGAGCGTGACCCTGAAAGCCCAATGAGCACCATGATAACACCTTGCTGCAGAAGGTGCAGTGCCCCCTGATGGGACAGGCAAGGTGGTCCTGGCATAGCCTGAAACCACAGCCTCAGAAGTGGGTGAGCCTTGCTAGGAGGAGGTTATTTTTCTTTCTATTGCCAAAGGTAGTATTTGTGGCCCATGTCTCATAAGTGAGGAATCGCCCCTTCTCGGCCACACTAGAGCTAAAAGTACGTGTGGAGATGGATGGGTGAAGGTGACTCATCCTTGCCCCGACAGCCACACCCACACTGTCCCCTGGCAGCAGGGTGACACTCCCTGGCCTTTCCTACCTGTCTCCGAGAAGGCCAAGAAGGATGGGCTAGCATTGGCCTGGGCCCGTGGAGCAGTTACTAAATCAGCCCCCCAGGATTCCACCCAGAAAAACAAGATACCATTCAGAAATTCCTCATGTTGTGAGCACCTTCCTGCTCTACCTCTATGGCCTGGAGGTCTCAGCAGACCCAGTCATCGTGGAATGGCCGGGCAGTGGTGCACCAGGCTCTGGGGCAGGCAGGAGCCTCCCTGGTCCTCCAGTTTAGGCACTCAGCAGCTTCCATGAGGAGGCAGCACAGCGGGATAGTACGACAGGCTCAGCCACCTGTCAGTGGCTCAGTGACCTGGGCAGGGCGTCCTCTGTGCGTGTGTTTCCTCCTGAGCTGTGTGTCTCCAGCTCTACGCTTGTGCCTAGGTTTCAGCTGTCTCTCGCATGCTGTCGTCATTCTTGACCCAACAGCACAGAAGTACAGAACCCACAGGAGGCTAGACAGCCAGGATTGGGGGTCCACACCCAGCCCTGCAAGCTGCCTGCCCTCACCAGCCTCTGTAGGGCTGGGAAATAGGAGGCAGAGCCACTGGGAGGGCACAAATTCTCCTGGAGCTCTGCGCAGGGCGCTGCCCAGTGGTGGAGAGGATCAGACATGGAGGATGCGTCTTTCTCCTCCTAAAGCTCTTTCAGACCCTCTCCACAGGTATGCCTGGGACACTGTTCTTGAGTGTTCCACAGGCTCCTTGCATCTGCCCTCACATGAAGGGGACAGAGTCCCCATTCCCTGCTCATCATATATGAGAACCCTGGTCATTGATCACTTCCTTGGGTCCCTGCTTCCTGGCTCATTCTCCCCAAACTACAGGGACTAAGACACACTGCCTTCGAATGTGGCCTGATGGGTGTGGGCTGCTCCCCTCCCCTGCCTAGCCCTGCTTGTGGCCAGTGGGCCCATGCCAGCCTCCAGGACTTCAGATACACACATGGATGAGGAAGTAGTGTTTTTATAGTTGACCAAGACCCTCTCTGACCTTCAGGAGTTTCTCCAATGAGTAGGAAATGGCAATGACATCAGGACCAGGCCTCTGAAAAGAGGTAGGCAGTGTCTGATCTGTAGCCAGCACTCTGGAGGATGGGATGGTGATTTGTCTCCCCAGAGCAGCCCCTGGGACAGTCCAGCTGGGGACAGTGGGCTACACTGATGGGGTACAGGCACATGATCTCAGTGCCCCCACTCTGGTTCTCCCTCCTTGGAGCTTGAGAGCACTGGAGCCTCTGGAATTCCAGCCTTCACACTCCTGATTCTCTAGCCTTAGACTTGCAAGGAGTCAAGTTCAGCCCACACACTGCATACCTTAGGGTCCCACAAGGGGACAGAGCTGGCAAATTGTCACTATTGACCAGGCCTGAAACAAGGGTCCAAGGGTCAAATCCTTCTGGTTCACTCCTGAAAATGAGTCAGAGATGATGAATGGAGGACCGCTCAGGGTCACACAGCCCTGGGTGGCAGCTGAGGAAGGGACCCTTGTTAGCCACCTGTGCTGCTGAGCTGTCCCCCACTTCCTCCTCCTCAGCCTGTGGTTATCAGGGGGTTGAAGAGGGCCAGTGGGGTTCCCGGAGTGCCCTCTGTGCTTGCTCTGCCTCCGGCCCACACCCACTGGGCTCCCACGCTGGGGTTTGCAGGGCTGAGCTTGGCTCCTGCATGGGCTCTTGGCGGAGAAACTGCAGAGCACGGTTCCCTCCACAAAGCCGCACTGTTCTCAGCAAACCCTCCCAGGAGCAGGAGGCATTTTTTTCAAATGATTCAGCAGCACGTGAAAGGGAAGGGCCAAGCCCAAGGCTCTGGCAGGAGAGCTCACTGGCCCACGGGGGGGGGTGGTGGTGGTGGTGGTGGTGGTGGTGGTGGTGGTGGTGGTGGTGGTGGCAAAGCTTGGTTCGGGGTCCCAGCCGGGACAGGGGGTAGAGGGGGCCAGGAAGGCTGGGCAAGGAGGCTGAGGCTTTTCTCTGCATGACTGAATCACTCCCAGGGGGAGCCAAAGCAAATGGGCAGGAAATGAAGATGGGAGAGCTGGTCTCCATGGAGACAGGCATCCAGTGGACAGCTACTCACGTGTGCAATAGAATCTTGAGCAGCCATGCCAGCCTGGCACATTGAGCAGCTAGGGGCCAGCTCATGGGTGGCATGGCCCAGAGTTGTGTGCACACTTGCTCTCTGATCTGCGCCTGGCACCCCCTTCCCCCTTGCTGGTCTCCCCACCCTCCCTCCGCTTTTACCCCAAATCTATCCGATTAAGTAGTTCTCACTCCAGCCCTAATCGACATGGCTAAGTCTCATCCTCTCCTGGGCAGGTCCAGCCCTACCCCAAAGCTGGGATGCTGTTTGATTCTTCCCAGGAGCCCAGTCTGCTCCTTTTCCCACTCCTCCCCAAGCCTCTAGAGCTGTTGGGGGCTTGGGGGTCCTTTAGGAAGGTCTGGCCTCTCTCAGCTGCTTCAAGGAGGGAATGAGCCTGGGCCCCACCCACCATCACAGGGCTGTTTTTAATTACGAAGTGGACAGCCCTTTTTCGGTCTCTTTTCTCCCAAAGGAGCAAGCACAGAGGTCTTTTGCTCTGCTGACCCAAAGGGGCTGTCATGGAGAGGCCGGGGCAGGGCAGAGCACTGTCCACCCAGGACACCCTGAGGGGACAGTGGGGTCAGAGGTGGCAGGTGGATCTGGATACAACTGCAGACTCCAGGATATCCAACCTGTGAGCTGGTTCTTTGCATTTCTACCACCTGCCACTGCTCACTCCTGCCTGCGTCTCGTGTCCTCCCTGGAGCTCAGGGAAGGCCATGGCCTCAGCACCTGGGGAGCCAGGGTAGGTCCGCATCCTCAGAAGCACAGTGCCTTTTCTGGTCACCATCTGCCTGTTCCAGCAGCATTTGTAACCCTCTCTACCCCTGAATCCTGCGAGGTTGGCCTTTCCTGCCAACCCAAGTACACACTGTCCCAGCGGGAGGGGTCTCACTGTGTCCCACCTCCTAGCCCAGTGAGGTGATGTAAATACACCACACACACAGATCACACAGTATCCTCAAGCTGTGCTGAATACGGGACTGACTCCCTCACTGCAGCTGTCCCAGGGCATCACCATGGACTTCGTGGCTGGGCTTCTGTCTCTAGCAGAGGGTGCAGATACCAGAATTGGGGAAAGAGAGCCCAGGACTCTGATCTCAGGAGTTCATGGAACCCCCAGGTCCACCTGCCAAAAGAGGTAAAGCTTTGGCCAAATTAGCCCAAATTATAAGGTCAAGCAGCCTCAGCCAAGCCAAGGAGTTTTTGGCCAGGTCAAGAAGCCAAGTGGTGGTACGATGTTGAAAGAGACAAGAGACTGATCCCAAGTCACTCATGGCAAGGCACACACACCCCTTGTCTGCAGAGTTTAGACAAAGTACCTGGAACTTTACAGTCCCTTCGCCAACTGCACCACCTGTAGATGCCCAGCACCTCCCTGGAGCCCACAGGATCCTCACCAGAAAGGATCAGAGACTAGGTTTTCTCTGGGAGAGAGCATTGTTCTTTTTTTAGTTCCTTCAAAATGATCTGCATGGGAATCCTACCCAGGGACAAGGAAATGGACCACTCACTCTGGAAGAATACTTGCTGTTGAGCCGCAGAGCCACGGCATTCAGTATGGTCTTTGGCAAATACGTTGAGACACTTAAGGCCCCCAGCCCACCCTGGAGTGGAGAGACCATGAGCAGATGAATCAGAGGGTTCTTTCCCCAGGAGAGCAGCACCCCTGGACACCCCTCCCAGGCTGTGGCAAGACAGGAGGTGGGCTTGGCTAGTGCCTGCTTGAGGACTAAGAACAGATCCACCCACCTCGTTCACTGCACACACGAAACAGATGACCCAGTGCTGGATTTTGACTGTGTATTTAGAAGACTATTTCTGAGTCCTAGGGACCCCTGTACTTTACCTGGCAGACATTTGGTTTGAAAGGGCTAGGACCAGGGCCATGGAATCAGCATGGAGCCCACTGTGGTGAGGACATGGGTGTCTAGGCCTGAGGTCTTCCTCTCCAGGCTCGCCTGTGTTCTTGGGCTGGCAGAATGGCCCAAGTGGAGACCATCCCTTGGGATTTGTTTATGTGCAGGGGCAGAGAGGGGGAGGCAGTGCAGCAAGATATAGAGAGAGCCAGGCATCCTTCATAAGTCCCAAGTGAGACTTGTTTATATTTCCCCAGGAGCATCCACGGGGCTTCTAAAGAGAGAGAGGGATTCAGAAGGTGACAGTGTGTGTGTCTTGAGAACACAGTGGCACACGTGTGGGCGATGGCCAAGGGGAGCAGTCGGAAGGAAAACCAGGAGCCATGGGCGCTCAGCAGGTCCTGGGTGGAATGTGTTGCATGTGCTGTGTCCCCCAGTGAAGCCTCAGCCACAGCATGTGCTGATGGCACCCAGGGTTTCCAGCAACCCATGCTAGTTGCCCCCTCCCAGGACAAAAGCGGGAAGGTCGCCGCCTCTGTTTTCCTGGGCAGTTGTCATCCCGGGCAGCGTCTGAACACAGCCTGTATGTACCCTTTGGATCATCTTCTGTGACCTAGACTTTCCACCCACCCAGGTCTTTTTCATCCCTGCGCTGGCTGGGTACAGTGGGAATTGTTTTTGCAGGCTCCTCAAAAGGGGGAAGTGACATCATGTGATGTCCTCAGCCCGCAGGAGGGGGGCAGGGCCGCTGTGGTTGTGTGTGCTTTGACTTTAGTCGATGGCTGTGCATTCCAGTAGCCAGCATCTGGTAGGGAATTCAGCCAATGTATCACCCTCGATCTCAAACCCAGATGTTGTGTTAACAGCAGCGGGGAAAGGAGAAAACAGCAAACTCTGAGCTAGCCGCGGTTTTGAGACACAAAGCAGTTAGAACACAAGTCTTTACAGAGACTTCCCCCAGGGCTGCCTCCTGTTCTTTGCATGGGGGCAGCCCACTGAAGGGGCATGGACAGGACATGGGCAGACTGCAGCCTGGCTCCTGACAGCAGGCCCTGTAGGGGTCTAGTTAACATGTGTCTGTGTTTTTAACTCTCCCCAGATTCTTTGGGTCTCTTTGTGCTTTTCCAGCCCTGTTGTTTAAATGACCTGGGACTCAGAGAGGACTTCCTTTCTGGAGTGGCCCCCTTCCCCCTGCAACTTTGGGATCCATGCTGGCACACATGGTGGAGACCGGTGCCATGCATGGGGTGTGCCCTGGAGAACTCTGCCGCTTTCCCTCTTTATTGATAGAAACTGGACTGCCAGTTGCCCTGTCTGCCCTCCACCTGAATTGCGTGCCCCTCCCAAGCCAGGTCTGTTGATAAACCTCCAACCTGTTTAGGGAATAGCCCAGATACATACAGGTACCTGATGTGCTGCGCAAGTCAGCTGGAAGGTTCGGAAGCCTCAGCCCGGTCCCTCTCCTCCATCTGTCTTGGGAGGGCGTCGGTGTTTTGGAGGGGAGTCTCACAGAGCTGCTTCCTTTCTACTTGTCCCCCCACCCCCACAGTCCTGAGAGTTGAACTCAGGGCTTCTGCACTAAGCTACATCACCAGCCCTTTTAAAAATTTTTTGAGACAATTTTGCTCGAATTTACGGTTCTCCTACTTCAGCCTCCTGTGTGTGACTATGCCTCTTCTTTGCCTCTTCTTCTTTCCTTTACAATCTTTCATTTTTGTAAAGGGAGGTTGAGGTCTCCCCCCAGAATTCAGAGACTCCAGAAAATTAATTCTGGGTCTCTGGGGACAGATGAAAAAAGCATCCCAGTAAGAAGTCAGAGATTTTTGCAATGTCTGTAGCTGCTGTCCTCTGCGTCCCTGTAAGCATCTGGCAGGATCTGCTGATTAACTCTCTACTCTCGGTCTCACAGCAACCCTCCACTCAATCAGTCTCTTCATTTCTTTCTTTTTTTTTTTTTTTTTTGTATTTTACAGGGTGTTGAGGGTCTCACTACTAGTTTGGACTCATAGTGATCTGCCTGTTTACAGCCTCCCAAGAGATGGGATTACAGGCGCACACCACCGTGCCCAGTCTCAATTGCCATCTCAGTGCACCCTGGGGATCCAGTCACCAGCCTGATTGCAGGTGCTTTAATCCACTGAGCATTTGGCCAGCCCTCAGTCTCTTCTTTATTGAAAATTTTTAAAGGGAAAGAGTGATCTGCAATCAACCCCAAAGCAGCCAAGCTGGCCGGCAAGATACATCCAACCTGGCCCCGGGAGTCCATTTGGCACATGGCCGGGACCATGTCCCCATCCCTCCAGCCCTGTTGTTTAAATGACCTGGGACTCAGAGAGGAGGAATAGGAGAATTGGCTGCCTCTCTCTCATGCCTCAGATGGTGTGGCTGGAAAGTGGCTAATGAGGATTCATCCCTGAAACATCTCTTTTAGATGAGGACTCAGCCCACATTGGGAGCACTTTGTATGAAAACCTGTAACACAAGGGTGGTGGTGTGACCTTCTGGTTGTTTCAGAGTGAGTTCTGATTGCCAGTGGTGTATGTATTGAGCCCTTTTATAGATTAAGCATTGTGCAGTGTATGGACCATTGGAAATCAGCTCCAGGTTTCTATAACTGTCAGATGGCTCCAGTTGGCCTTGGCCGATTGTGCTGCATGGTCACTGTGCGACATAAACTTTTGACAAGGGTCATCTGGCCCGCTTACAGATTTACGTAGATGTGTTTTTGTGCAGCACTACGATAAGACATATAGATTAATCAGGTAGAAAGTAAAAGGAGCGATGATAAACCTCACAGGAGCCGTGAGCTTGAGGCTGTCAGGCTCACACCTGTTCCACCAGGCAGACATTAGCTGAGCACTACAGCTGTTATAAGCCTCTACCTGTTAGGACCCCCTGGATCCCTGGGTAGATACCTGTACAGGTGTTTGCAGCAGAATGGATGGGAGATGAAAAATATTTCAAGTGCTGCTAGAGGACAGACTTTCCTAAAGAAAGATAGGAAAGGGCTATTTTTGCTCTGTCTGGAGGAATAAAATAGAGGTTTTCCAAGCAGAGAGGGAGGGGTGGCATTTTGGACAGAAGAAACGTCATTTTGCAGGTGTAGATGCTTTTGGGCACATTCTGGAAGGGTAGTGGTGGTCGGTTTGGGGAGAAAACTGGAGCATGGACTGCCCAGATTTTTAGCTGGCACTGGGTTGCAAAAAGTTTCTCATTTTAGGGAAAAGCAATAGGTAGCCAAGGAAATGTTTGAGTTGGATGAACGTGACTCTAAAAAGACAACTGGTGGCAGTGGATGAGGGTAGTGTGGGGACACGGGCACAAAGACAGATCCTTGATCTTGGCTGGTCTGTCAGGTGGCTTCCCTCATACATGGCTTTTCAGGATAAGGCCTGGCCTTACCTGGAAAACAGGAACCTGCAGTGTGGGTCAGCACAACAGTTCATGTGTGTGTGTGAGAGCACGCGAATGCACATGTGTGTATGTGTGTGTTTGTGTTCATCTTTTTGAGACAAGGTCTCACTATGCAATTCAGGCTGGCCCTCAGCTTACTTTGTAGCCCAGGCTGGTCTCATACTTGCAACAATCCTCCTGCCTCAGCCTCTCAGTGCTGGCCTTATAGGTGCAAGCTGCCATGCCTGCCTTCAGTGTGATAGTTCTAACAGAAGCAGAAATGGGGTTTGGGCCCATGTGGGGCCACTCATGGTGGTATGGCACTGGGGTCCAGACCACATTACTGGGGTCAAAGGCTAGATACAGAAGGGGCTCAAATGTGCCAGACTGTCCCTGCTTCTGTGGGAAAAAGACAGCTGTGGCCAGCAGTTTCCAAAAGACCTGAGCCTACCAGTTGGGTGGGGGAGGCTTCTCTGCGCCTGGCATGATCCCTTCCTGAATCACTGTTTTGCTTGTATGCACAATAACTTGCCAGGGTGACCCACCCACCTCATTTGGGGAGGCAAAGCTTTTAAAGCCATTAATGCAGGCCGTGCCACTAGCACATAACCTCAAAGGAAAAAAAGGAAGACCCTGCTCCTGTGACATGAACTGCTGACACTTGTTGTCACTTGTTGTTGACCAAGGAAAGAATGGAGTCCTGCCTTAATTGCTTATAGAAAGCTTGCGGGCATGACCCATCAGCACCCTCAGGCTCTAGAACATTTTGGAACCTGCTGGATGCTCTTCTCCGAGCCATTATCTTTGCTTGTGGGCTAGAGTGCTCCTTCTGTCTGGCCGCCTCCCTCAGCATCTGTCCCTTAGTTTGGCCAGCCTTGCTTGTAGCATTTCTTAACCCAGTTTGTGCCCTGTGAGGGCTGCCCTCTGACCCAATCCTGACCAGCCTCTCATGATGGTGTGTTGTTCTAAAGAATCCTCTGTAGGATGTTTTCCAGGGAAACTTTTAGGACAGGCTGTGGGGATGGGCAGCTGGATAGACCTAATGTGCTGACACCCTTTTAAGGTAGATTACTCCTCTGATCCCCAGTACCCTCCCGATGGATGATGGTGGTAGTAACATCCCCACTCCTACCTGAAGAGCAGGGCTGAAGATAAGATGCTTGGTGTATCGACTGCCCTACACATCAACACGTGCAGTTCAGTGGGTGGCTTTGCCGGCTGCTGGGGGACAGCCGGGCTCACAGAAAGGGCTCCGAGCCCATTTTGGATGTTGGGACTTGAGAAGGATTATCGCTGGAGAACCAGGGATGGAGAAGAGGCCTTCACGCCTTCTCGCCCAGCTTGTGGGGTCAGGGTCATCCAGCTGCTTATTTCACAGCTGGGGGGAAGGGCAGACTTTTCTTCCCCAGGGCCCCCAGTCCTAGCGGAGCCCAGATGATGATCTTCTGGCAACTCTCCTCATCTCTGTGTCTTTGTGCTTTGCAGTGATCAGGGCCAAAGCGGTCAGTGAGAAGGAGGTGGACTCCGGGAATGACATCTATGGCAACCCCATCAAGAGGATTCAGTATGAGATCAAGCAGATCAAGGTAGGAATATCTGGTATCATTATGGGGTTGGACAGACTTTAGCTAAGGCCTGGGTCTCCTTAGCTCAATCCCACAAGCTGTACAGCAAAAAGGAACATTGTCAGGCTGTGACCAGGTCCCGTTCTCTTCAATCCATAAATGACTGGATAGCTGAGAGGGAAATGCTATGTCCCTAGCAACTCCAGTCTTCTCAGAACTGTGTTGAGGGGCCTGGGGAGATGGCTCAGTAGAATAAGCGCTTCCCTGGCAAGTGCAAGGGCCTGAGTTCAATCCTCAAAAAAAAAAAAAGAGAGACATTTAGAGAAAAAAGCCCCCCCCCCTCCATGACTGCGTGTAGTTAACGACAACTTCCTGATCACAGTGGTGGGGCTGGTTCCTGAGCAGATAGCCTCTCAGGTGGGGCTGCAGGCCCAAGACGTTGTCCATGCACATGGACAGAAACCTAGTGGAGATATAGAGACAGACAGACAGAAAGACAGACACAGACAGAGAGAAAGAAGAAGGAGGTCAAGGAGGCTGGATACTGATAGTAACTATTCTGGTCTTCAGGACAGAAGTCCCCGGCTGCAGGTATAGAGGCAGCTATGCAGCGCAGTAGTAGTGTAGCCATCTGTGTTAAATTTTATTATAAAAAATAATATATTTTTGGGGCTGGGGAGATGGCTCAGTGGAATAAGTGCTTCCTTGGCAAGCGCAAGGGCCTGAATTCAATCCCCAGTTCCACCAAAAAAAAAATTTTTTTCAAGGGGGGTAAAAAACTTTGTTATTGGGGCATAAGCCCAGAGCCTTTACACTAAGCTACATTCAAGTCCCTTTTTATATTTTAAAATTTGAGGGAAGGTTCCTCTGAGTTACTCAGTTGCTCAGGCTAGGCTCAAACTTGCATTCCTCCTGCCTCAGCCTCCCAGAGGCTTGAGATTACAAGCTTGGGCCACCAGACCTGGCCTAGAAAATGAATTTTATCAGAATGCCAATGGACAACTTTGTCTTTACATATATCACTTCAAAGTGATGACTTAGTCTCTTGGGGCTTGAGGCTTTTTTATTTATGAAACAGGAAAGAAAATCTGTTCTTATGACTTCATTGTGGGTGTTAAACACCAAAGTAGCACCTGTAGCTCTTGGTCCAACAATGTCACTTAACACCACACATTAACGTTGCCACAGTGTGGTGGCCTTTCTTGCTGTGGGCTGGAGTAGAGCTCCTGGAAAGCTGGTTTCTTGCGATGTTAGGGAATAATCCCAATCCATCTGAGTTTCCTTATTAAAACTGTCCAAGGCTGGAGTGTGGCTTGGAGACAGAGCAGCTGGCCCTGCACTTGATACCTAGCACTACCAAAAAATCCTTGCCAGGGTGCTGGGGAAACGCCTGCCTTTACCTGAGCCACAGATATGTTCCTGAAGAGCTTTAAATAAATCAGACACTCCTGCTTAGGCAGAGGCAGGGGCTGGTGGTTCAATTCCCTGCCCCTGGGGCGCACTGAGACAGCAATTAAGACTGAGCCTGGTGGTGCATGCCTATAATCCCAGTGCTTGGGAGGCTGAAAACAAGAGGATCACTATGAGCCTGATCTATATAGTGAGACCCGGTAGACCTTATACTAAATACAAAAAAATAGTAAATCAGACACTGAGAAACCAACCTCCCCGGCCCTTGGGGTTGTATCCCAGATTCCAAAGGTGCTTGCCCCCATCAGACAGCCAGTGCCTCATCCAGCTTCCTGGATATAGGGCTCGAGACACAGCTCAGTGGGCACAAGGCCTTGGCTTCCTCTCTCAGCTTCAGAGACAAACCGAAGGACAACCCAGTCCCTGGACTTTTAGAAATATGGTGGTCATCCACAATGGGCCGCCCTCCTGAGGTTTCTCCCCAGGGATTCTGGAATGACCTCAAGGACTGTCTAAAGAAGTTCCTTCTGGGGCGAGTGTTGTGCCTGCCTCGCGCCCAACCCTCACCCCACCCCCACTCCCACTCCTACCCCCACCCCTACCCCATGCAAGCCACCATTGCAAGCAGACAGTGGCCGCAGGGAACTGTGGCCTCTGCACCTCGTGCAGGCTGGGCTACCCAAGTTCCCAGGGGGTGGCCGGGTAGAATTTGCTGGCTCTGCAGCCCATCTGTAGCAGCACTACCTGTGTCTTAACAGATGTTCAAAGGACCTGAGAAAGACATAGAGTTTATCTACACAGCCCCCTCCTCGGCAGTGTGCGGGGTCTCCCTGGATGTCGGTGGGAAGAAGGAGTATCTCATTGCAGGTATGTGAGAGGGGAGCCTTGCCTGTGGGAAAGGTCCTGGGGCACGAGTAACTTCTGACCCCTGGAACCACTGGGAAGCTTCCCATTCATCCTAGTGCCTGCAGTGCATGCGCCTCACACTGCCCTCTAGGGGTGACCTGGCCAAGCTGCACCCATGGTCAGCCAGCTTTGATGGTGCAGTGCCCCAGGTGTAGGCTAGTCCATCTCCCAGTGTACCTTGCGCGTCTCTGCCCAGGCGGAGGCTGTTGGCTGTGGAGCCTCTCTTCTGCGCCCTTCCACCTTCCTTTTCCTTCCCTGGGCCCTGACCTGAGTTGTTTCAAATGCTTCCCATGCAGATCCTATTTAATCTCCTATGAACAAAGTGCTACTGTGACCTATAGACCTTCCTGAAGGGGGCCTATGTGACCTTCCCTGCTCTGAGTCAAAGGCAGAGCCTCTTTCCAGAGTTGTGAGCTGCTCCCCAGGGTGTGTATGGGCAGCTGAGGACAGATACCTGCCCTGCAAAGGTACTACTGTCCTTCTGGGCACTATTTCACTTCCTGGGGTCTTTGCAGCCAGCCAGCCCTGCTTTTCACCATAGATCCTGAGCACCAGGGTACTGCCCTCTGCTCCATAAAATAGGAGGTTCAGCAAGGCGGGTACTGGGGGGTCAGCCCCCAGGATGGGTTATTCCTTAGCAGCCAGGAGCCCTAACACAATAGCTGTGCTTTGTACACAGCTAATGCTCCTGATCCGTCTCACGAACCCGGAGAGTGAGGAAGCCACAGGCTATTAGGAGACACTGGTCCAGAGCTAGGGCAAGGCAGAGCCCTTGGGGGCAGTGGCCCTGTGACTGTCACTGATGCTCACTGTTTTATGTATTTGGGGGACATGGCAGGGAAGCTTAGCTTGTTCGGCCCCTTTTCTGCACGAGAGAGCTCACAGGGTCCAAGTGGAGCCCACTTGTGCATCAGCTGTGCAGGAGCTGCATCACGTCAGTGCTGTGTGCAGACCCCGTCACTTGCCCCACTTCGCTCGTCAGGGGCTTCTTCACGTGGACTCTCGGGACACAGTCCCCACTCTCAAGAGAAGATGGGATGCCATGCCGAAGTGCACACTGCGTGGTCTTTCTGAAACCCAAAGCCGTTTGGACTATAGCTGCACGAACAATGGCGATTGAAAGCAGCTGAGGGGACAACCACTTGGCAACTGTGCGCCTGTTGTCTCACAATTGCTTGGCTTTCCTGGAGCCAGCTGTGGCTTGGGGGTGGCACCCATACCTCCTCCAGGCTCATCACAGAGGACTGGTGAGGAGAGGCCACTGTGGTTGAGAAAGGTAACCCTGGCCATCAGCCACTTCCTAAACCCCAGGGAAGACCAAGAGTTTTGCGGCCATCAAGCCCAGCCCATGGTTTCTGAGCTGCTCCATCTAGATAGAGCTCATGTCCCAACCATCCATCTGGTCAAGTGTGTCATTCAATGGTTTGAGCTCTATCACATGATTCATTTCTTTAAAAACTGGAGTACTGTCCTTATTATGAAACAGATCATTTTAATCATTTTATGTATACAATACAGTGGGATTCGTTACATTTACATTATTGTAACAGAAAGGGAGGTACCCAGCTGCAGGCCCCATAAGCACAGCTGTGTGAGTTTGGACCTGTTTTTCAGGCCTAGTGACTCAGCCTATTGGTCTTCCCATGCCTATCCCGAGGCTGCTATGAGGATGAACTTGGGATAACAGCGGTGCCGGGCCTGACCTAATCCAGTTTCACTTGATGGCAGCCCATAGTTTTATTTCTTAAATGACAGGTGGCAGTGACTTATGCGTTCTATATAGTGCAGAATAAGACACTGGTGAGTGGGTCCAGAGCTGCCCCTGGGGCTAAGAAGAGCCGAGTTAGCAGGACAGCAGAACAGGAGAGGAGAGGAAGTTTGGTTCGTGGAAAGAGCCTCAAGGGACGGACAAGAGTGTGCAACACAGCCCCAGTGTCTCTCTCCCCTTGGCAAGCATTCTTGAAGATGCTCAGAGGACAACTGCTGTCCCTTGAGGGCACACTGCTCCATCCTCTCTGGAGGAGCAGGAGCAAACCCCACATAACTGTCTGGCTCACTCAGCCCATCACCCAGGAGCCTCTCTGACCCCCCTTCTTCCCAGGCTCAGTCAGGTGACTCCACACTGTCTCTGGCCTTTCCTTCCCAAGGCACAGAACCTACTTCCTGTTCTCTGGAGTCCGGATGAGTTAGCCAGGGGCTGGGCAGAGATCCTGGGACACAGGGAGCCACTGCACCAGCCAGTGCTGACCACATGGCTGAGACGGCCCACCTCCCTGGGTGGGTGACTCAGCTTCACATGTTGAGCTGGGCTCTATGAGGCCGTGTTTGGGAACTCTTATAGAATTGGCCCTGCAATTTTCTTCTAAGAGTCCTCTTCTCCAAAAAGGAAAAGTAAACATACAACCCTTAGTTACACATTTTAATTCATTCCTGCTTTTTCTGTATCCAAGACTCAGGCTTCACTTTTTTCCAAGACAGGCATCTGTAGAATGCTGCAGCAATCTTCATGTCATGTAAGCTAAACAGGTCTTAATTACACTAAGGGGGTCTTTTAACATTCAGGCATGCTACACCGTTCATCAATGACATTGGCATTTCCTGTTAGCACAGCAACTACCCCCTTGAAAAGATAAAGCTATACCAATAAACTTAATTTTAAGAAAAAAAAAAAAAAAAAAAAAAAAAAGAAAAGATAAAGCTTGTGTTTCCATGCCACTTTCTGCCTTTGCCAGTCTTCTGCAGAAGCTTAAATTGGTGGTAAGAGGCCAAGAGGGAGAAGAGCAGAAAAAGGTAGACCAGGAAGGAAATTATTAGAACAATGTACACTGTCTGTAAATTTTATTATGCAATGATTGTATGCAAGGAACCATGGGTATGAAAAGAGAACGAGGCTGGGGAGATGGCTCAGTGGAATAAGTGCTTTCCTGGCAAGTGCAAGGGCCTGAGTTCAACCCCCAGTTCTGCCAAAAAAAAAAAAAAAAAAAGAGAGAGAGAAAGAAAAGAGAACCATGCTTCCCATCTGCTTAAGGAGCCACATGCCTGAGACAGGCAGATGACCGTAAAGACTGGGGTATGAATGCTAGGCATGCGGTGCAGGAGAAATCAATGTGGAATTCTGCGTGGTGAAGCCAGAATAGGAGCTCCGCTTCTGTGCAAGGCGATGACCAGGTGCGGGGAGTGCAGGGGCCGCGCTCCGCTGGTGCAGGTGGTCGAGGCAAGCAGAATCCAGGGGTGGGAATGCGTCTCCCCTCGCCATTTTGGTCCTTTCTTATCTACTCTGCCCTGGCCACAGGTCTAGGGAAGAAAAGTCCTAACCCATCTATTTTTGAAGTGTTTAAAGCCACGTGAACACTTACCTTTTTAAAGGTTTTAGGATTCAGAATAAATGCCCCTCTAGTAGTACCTTTGGTTCCCTCCTTCCCCTGGAATGTCATACAGATCTAAACAGCTAAAAGGATTTTGAACTCCCAAACCTAAGAGGAGAGAGGCCGCTAACACTGGGGCAGGAGGGTCAGAACTAAGCCCAGGGAGTCTGCGCCACAGAGAAGGCATGGCTGGCACAGTAGACAGCAACCAGTCCTCCACACAAGCCCTGGCCCTCCGCTCTGGGCTTCCCAGAGCAGCTGGTCCCAACAAGCTGTATTATTCCTGCAGCAATCCACAGTAAGTAGATTGTCCATGGCTAGTGTGGCACCTGAGATCTTTAAGTGGATGTAGTGGCACTTTGTCAAACAACGACATTCAGGGTATGGCCAGGGCCTCATTGCCTCTGAGGGATTTGCCTGTTAGGTTCTTCCAGGCTCAGGTACTCCTTCCTGGGCATCTGTGCCCCTTCACAAGGTGCCAGAGTAGTAGGAGGGCTGAGTTTTTCAGTCACCGCCATAGCCATCTTTAGACCCTGCCACTGACTGTAGTATGCTTATTCATTCTTTTTCTCCTGCCTGGCTAATGCTGAGGCGGTCACCAGCGTGATGTCTTCACCGGAGGAGGAAGGGAGCAGACTCAGGAGCCTGGGGCACAGAAACGAAACAGCGCCTCCTTGTGCCCAGCAAAGGGAATTTAGAACCTACCACTGACTTTAAATGCTTCCACGTGTTTGCTAGTCATACTAGAAAAATGCAGGATTGTAGGGTCAACACTAAATGGGAGGAATGCCCGTGCCTAAATATTATTTGGTGAAAAATAGGAAATAGAGTGATCTACATACCACATAATCGTGTCTGTGTGTGTGAACTTGCCTGTGAAAATATAGAGAGTAGTAGGGTGTGGTGGCACACAGCTGAGCCAGGACGATCACTGTGAGCTCAAGGCTAGCCTTCACTGCATAGTGAGACCGTGTCTCAAAATAACCTAGCAAAATTCAAGAACAAGAGAGATTACAAAAATCAAGAAGATTTTTTAAATTGTTTCTTGCTCTTTCTTTCAGAACTGGGAATTGAACCCAGGGCCTTTATACTGAATTACATTCTTGTCTTTTTTTAAAATCTTATTTATTTATTTTTTGTATAGGGTCTCACTGGGCTTTGGAGCTAGCACTGTGCGCCTGAGGTTCCAGGGCCAGCACAGCATGCGGTACCGGGGATCAAACCCAGATCCTTGAGCTTTATTTATTTTTTGAGCCAAGGTCTTGCTAAACTGCCTAGGCTGGGCTTGAATTTTCAGTCCTTCTGCCTCAGCTTCCCAGAGTTTTGGGATTATAGGTGTATACCACCACGCCCAGCTCATTTCTTGAACTCTCTAAATTTTTTCAGTAAAAATAAATTTATTTCAAAACTCACAGTACAACAATCTATGGCATCCTTAGAACTAAATCCCAGCACCCCTGAGTCCTGTCTAGATGTCAGAGGTAGGTGGGGGAAGGGAACTCAGTACTCAGCCTGAGCTTGTGGAACCTTGTCTCTCCACAGGAAAGGCCGAGGGAGATGGCAAGATGCACATCACCCTCTGTGACTTCATTGTGCCCTGGGACACCCTGAGCACCACCCAGAAGAAGAGTCTGAACCACAGGTACCAGATGGGCTGCGAGTGCAAGGTGAGCACACCCATGGCCACGACCTCAGTAGGGCAGTTGGGGTGCTGGACTCTGGCTTCCCAGGAGCCTCAAGTCTGCCGGATCCTGATTTAGACCCAGACTCCTTGGGAGGGAGTGGGGACACAGCCTTTGGCCCCTGGTCCTCAGAGAACCCTACAAGGAATGTTTGGAAAGTAAAGGAACTTGGGGGCAAGTACGCCGATCTAGCTGTGTGGCTGGTAGATTCTAGGAAGAGAAGCCTTCTCAGGAAAGGAATTCTGTAGGAAAGCATGCTCCAGTGAGTATTTTTCTACAAAGGTGCAAGTGTAAGCCTTAGTGTGCCTTGTGAGAGAACCACCAGGTGTACCCCAGCATCACAGGCATGTGCGCATGTGGGCTCTCTGATTGTAGGGTCTCTATGTTGAGGACCCTGGAAACATCTGTCTCCATTGTCAGAATCTGCCCTGGAGTTGCACTAAACAGATCTCAAGTGGTACAGACACTCTTGTGACTCAGGAGGATGAGATCTGCCCCAGGGCTCCAGGCTGAGAGCCTGTCATCTCCCAACACTTTGCCATTGTTCCCAAGGCAGGAAGCACTGCTAGGCATCCAGCATCCCTCTGGTGGCAGGAGGGACCAGCAATTTCCAGCCAAGCTCTGTCCCATACCAGCTAGGGCCGTATAAGGCTTCTCCCATTCCGGCCGGTGCTGCCTGTCCTGTGCTCATGTAAAGTGTGAATTGCACATGCCTGATGCCCATGTGCACCAGGCACAGCACCCCCATCACCCCCATCTGTAGGGGATTTTTTGTTTGTTTGTTTTTGTTTTTTTTTCTTTGTGGAACCAGGCATTGAACTCAGACCCTTGCGCCTGCCAAGGAAGTGCTTATTCCACTGAGCCATCTCCCCAGCCCCCCATCTGTAGTGTGATACCAGAAGCAAGCTCTCCTTTGCTCAGTGTCTGCAAAAGTAGTCGCCCTCTCATAGCCACAAGTTCTTTTGCCAAAATACCTCAGACCTTGTATTGAGAGCAAGGTCCAGGCCTTCTTATTCAGCTAAAATCTGTTTCCAGAAAATGTCACATCTATTGCCATTCTCTTGTGGATGTGTTTAAGCTCTTTTTATTTTGATACTGTGTCTCACTAAGTTGCCTGGATTCCCCAGGGCGGGCTTAAACCCGTGACTCTCTTGCCTCAGCCTCCCAGACCGCTAGCATTAGGGGCATGCACCACACACCTGACTCTTGTCATTCTTCTTGTTATCTTGTACCTCTAGAAAGGTCGGCTAAAATAAAGCCATGTTATGGTTAGAGAAGGCAGACCAGATGGCCCGAAGGCGGGCACTGCACAGGTACGTAGGTACACAGGCCAGCAGGCTCAGGGTTGGGTACACAGTTCCGCAGGAGCAGACTTTCCCTGGCACCTGCCTACTGCTCTACGGAATGGGTGAGGCAAGACTGCCCTCGTTGATTGCCTCAACAGACACATAGCTGGGTCCTGGAAGTGTCCCCTATGCAGCCTGGCCCCTGCCCATTCCTCAGTCCCGGGCTAAGTCCTCCTGTTTGTCCCCAGATCACCCGCTGCCCCATGATCCCATGCTATATCTCCTCCCCGGATGAGTGCCTCTGGATGGACTGGGTCACAGAGAAAAGCATCAATGGGCACCAGGCCAAGTTCTTCGCCTGCATCAAGAGAAGCGATGGTTCCTGTGCGTGGTACCGTGGGGCAGCGCCCCCCAAGCAAGAGTTTCTGGACATTGAGGACCCGTAAGAGGCCAACAGCACCCTTGTGGCCAACTGAGAAGCCTCCAAGGGTTTAGACTGGTCCAGCTCTGACATCCCTTCCTGGAAACAGCATGAATAAAACAGTCATCCAAATGGGTCACATCAGTGTGATTCTGCCCCTCCCCATTGTCTTGCTAAACATGATTGTGGGCCGGAGGAAGTGGTGGGCCCAGATCCCCCTGTACCCTTCCCTGAGGCGCCGTATGTCTCAGTCTTTGATCCTGGTGTGGGCAGGGGTGGGACACTCACACTCCCACCCAGGCCTGCTTGGTACCATCCCAGAGGCTGGGCAGGCAGCATTGAGGGTCTCCGTGGCCTGGTGAGGGCAGAGCCTGGAAATGTGCATTTTGCAGAAACTTCTGAGGATCATTGTAAGACTGTGTAGCAGGCCTACCAGGTCCTTTTCATCCTAAGAGGGGCATGTCCCTGATTTTCTGCAGCAGCCACCTCTCTGGCGTAGAGTGGCAGTCCCTACTCCTTGCAAGCGCTCCTCATCTCCCGTGGGTCCACCATGGACCCCTAGCATTGTAATTCCCCCAGGCCCAGAAGCCACCATGAAACCAGGGGTTCATTCCTAGGGAAGCTCTACTCAAACTTATAAATCTACAGAGTTCCACTAGGAGCCTCCCTTGGGACCCACAGAGACGTGTAGCAAGAGACCCCTGCTGGGCCACATTTTGACTTCAGCTCAGTCTCTCCAGCTCCCCAGCCCCACAGTCTCCTCAGCTCCTAGTGGAGATATGTGTGGTGTCCTGCAGGGCAGGTGTCTGGGGGTGTAGAGGTTGCTCAGCTGCCCTTATAGTTCACTCCCAAGCTTCTCCAGTTGTTCTCGCCTCCTTCCCATCAGGCATTGGGGCACTGGATTGAGCCACTGAGCTTTGCTTTCCCCAGGCTGGCACGTGGCGTGGCCGGCTGTGTTCCCTGTTTGCACAAACCAAGGATGGAGATGCTGGTTTTTGCCGTGCCCCGCAGGCTTAGTGACATCTCCTTCCAAGACTTGACGGTCACTAATTTGCTGCGGATTTCTGTGACTGACGTTAGCTAAGGGGTGGACAGCTTGCGTGACGCTTCCGGTTCTTTCTAGGCCTCTAGGACGCTATGGCCTGTTTTAAGAGACATCCCAGTTTTCTAAAGACAAATCCTCAAATAATGTGTTAACACAAGTTGTAGGTATGCCAAGATAGGCTTCTGTTTCTTATGTCACAAGGATCACCCGCTTAAAGATACTTTACAGGGAACGAGGGAACCTGCCTGTCCCAGAAAAATGGTTTTCTGATGTCATTACCATGGGCATTCACACAGTACCAACAGAGACTCATTTCACTTTCTACATGTGTTATAAACTTCTCTGAGGACACACACACACTATGCAAACACACAACTGAAATCTGACAGCCTGGAAGTGGCCCCTGTGTAAAATGCTTCCCAAGTCACCATCCTCTAAGCCTGTTTTATTCTGCAGCAGCCCCAAAGCAACTGAGGACTCCTGACCCTCGAGTGGCACACAGCCCCTATGCCCACTGGGACCCGGTCAGCACAGGACTTGATGACTTCTCTTTCCAGGACAGACTGGGAGGCTATCCAGGAATCAGCTCTTGCCCTGAGGGCGTTTTCATGCTGTACAGTGATAGAAAGTTGGTAAGATGTCATAATGGACCAGTCCGTGTGATTTCAGTATATACACCACCCACCACCAGACCGCCCGCCCCAATCAATATAACGTCCCACCCTGTTTGCTTCCTGTATGGTGATATCATATGTAACATTTGCTCCTGTTTCTGCTGACTTCTGAAATGTCTGGGTTTATTTTTGACATCCGCTGTGATCATTCCTGTGCTGTGTTTTTTATTACCCTTGGTAGGTGTTAGACTTGCACTTTTGAGACACAGTTACTGCATCAAGGAAGCATTTGACCCACAGTGGAAGGCATGACGTGGTTGCTGGCCCGTGACAGTGGCTCCCTTCAAATCTTCTCTTTAGTCCCTTGACTATCGTTGCTTTTTCTGCCTCCCATCTTTTGTTCTCGGGTTCAAATTATTACAAAGGAGAGAACCTCCGAGTGGTTTGGTTCTAAAAGGTGGCCTTTATAGTCAATACACACACATTGGTTTTCTAACCATGGTGAGCAGCAGGAGAAAATAGAAGTCAGATCAAGAGGAAGAGCTGGTGGCAGCTGAGAGACACAGCCACTCAAAGACCTTCCCAGTAAACAACTGCAGTATATATATAGTTTAAGAAGGGTCTCCATTTGGCCTTGTTTAATTTATGTTATATCCTAAGCCCTGCTCTTTTCTCCTATTGTTCTCGTCATGCAAGCAACTCTAAATATTTAAAATGAAGTTTACATTGTAGTTGTTTTAAAAAAAAAAATCTTTGCTTGATAAGTTTTAAGAAATATTGGACTTTCTGCCATAATTTAAAGCCTTGTTGATTTTATCTGTTTTTTCTTTGGACTTGTTGTTGTGGGGGAAGCAATGTGTTCATGCTAAAATATGACGTCTGAGCTCCCCCGCCTGAGCTGGGAACCCAGGAGAGTGGTTGGAAATCAACAAGCAGACTGCGCATGTCCCTGATGCTTTGTATCATTTTTGAGTGATTGCTCCGTCAATGGACAATAAACCATATTATCAAACAGAAGCCTGGCTCTGTCTGTGTGGCTGTCTCCAGTGTTCAGGTCTGCTTTCTAGCTCAAGCACAAAGATTGAGCCCCTACCCGCAAAGCAGCCTCTCCCGTCCAGGGGAAGGGCCTCCCTGTGTCCAACGGCAAAAGTCTGGGGTACTCTGAGTGGGTAATGTAGCTGTGGCTGTGACAGGGAGGACAGAATAAATATGGTTCTCTTTCTCTTTTCTTTCTTAGCACTGGTTACTGAACCCAGCTCCTTCATACTGGGCCAATCTCTAGTCCTTTTTATATTCTTTATCTTTGAGACAGTCTCGTTGACCATGCTGAGTTTGAACTTGCAGTCTCCCTGCCTCAGCTTCCTAAAGTGCTGATATTAATTAAAGGTGTGTACTGCTGTATACCCAGCTGGGAACATGGTTTTAAATGGGCAAAGAGCCAGGAGGATACAACAGTGTCCCCCTCTTTCTTTCGGCACACACAAATTTAGAGAGAAAAGCAGAGCCAGGGAGCCTGTTCCTCCCTGCCTCCTGGTGTCCACACTCACCTCCTGGGGCAGTTTGACAAGAAAAGTCTCAATTTCATCTGCAAATATTCAGCATCTATGTCTGAAAACTAAGAGACATGTTAAAAACATCCCAGGGGTGCCTTTAGCATGTTTTAAAAGCATAGTATGTTAACATCATCAGCTATCTAGTGATGTCAGTATCCTGACATCTCTGTCTCACAAATGCTTTTTATGTTGTAATGCTTTGAGCCAGGAATTAAATGTGAAACATCCGCTGCAGATGGCCAACATGCTGTGGTCCTCAGTGTGGTGCTGTTAATAGGTGAGGGGGCCTCTGCTTTCTGGCTTCCTGACTGGGCACGAGAGCACTTCTCCAGCACACACCCATGGTGCTATTCTCTGCCATGAAAGGATGCAGTCCTGGGCGGCCGTCACAAGAGGTCAGAGCAGTAGAGCTCCCCGACTTGGGCTTTGTGCCTTCCAAACTGTGGGTCTGCACACTGGTTTAAAACTGCCAACAAAACTTGGATAATTGTCGAAACTGGATCATGGACACATGGAGTTCATTTTACCATTCTCTGCATTTTTGTATATGTTTGAAAATTTCCATAATGAGAAATGGTTTTTCTTTTTTTTTAATTCCACATTTGACCTAAATACATAAATGAGTGACATGGACAGCAATGTGAGGTTTGCTCAAATGGAAATGGGGCTTGCAGGCTGAGATGGGCTGAAAATGCTAGGGAGAGTCATTTAAGTGCCACTGAGGCCGGACATGGGGACCAGCATGCATGTGATCCTAGCACCAGGGAGGCTGAGGAAGGCAGATTACTGTGATTTGGAGGCCAGCCTGACTACACCGAGAAACCGTATCTCAAAAAGACAAAAACCAGCTGGGCGTGGTGGCGCATGCCTGTAATCCCAGCACTCGGGAGGCTGAGACAGGAGGATTGTTGTAAGTTTGAGACCAGCCCGAGCTACAAAGTGAGCTTAAGGCCAGCCTGAACTGCACAGTGAGACCCTGTCTCAAAAAGACAAAATAAATAAATAAATAATAAAAAGACAAAAAAGAAGGGGATTGGATTTAATTTAGTGCTGCAGCACATGCATGCAAGTACCAGGTCCTGTGTCTGATTTCCAGTACCACACCAGAAAAGAATGTCTCTGAAAGATTTCTGTGTTATTATGACATGTGGCTGCGCTTTCTCCCCAGTATTTCTGTTAGGTTTTCTGGCAGTGGCATGGCAGGGAAACAGAAATAAAAGAGTTAGTGGAGGAAGGGGGTACTTTATTATCTCTGAGGACACAGAGAATCCAAGTGGGGGGAATCCTCTGGCCCAAGACAATAGGAGGCTGAGACTCATACTTTAAAGGACAGGTCTAGTGACACCTATGGAGTCTCCCTTGTGGAGTTGGGGTCTCCCTTGTGGAGTGTGCAAAGTGAAGGGAGATGTATCCAGGACTGGGTTGAGAATGGAGAGAGAGGTGGTCTCTGAGAAAATAAGCTGTTGTTGTAAGGGCTTCAGCCATGTTATGACCATCATAATAATTCAGAAGCTCATACTAGGGCCAGAAGCTATCAATTTCATCATATGGGGGAAAAAATCCAATCCAAATATTTCTTCAGTAGATGATGTTAACTGAGTAGAATTTAATGTCTTGTGGCACACACGTTGGTTCAAATTTGGTTCCACGTTTTACTGCTTCAGAGAGTTTGTTCTTGCTTTTCAGATAGTAGCTATACAAAATGAAAAACAATTCTTCTGGCTGTCCCTAATTTGCATATAGGCTGGAGGGTGGGCAATTATTCAAATTCTCATGAAAATCATATTTTTCATATGTGGAGTTGAAATCATATGAGACATTTGGCTAGAATTTAAGATACGATGTGACCATCTTTCCCAGCATGAGATGGAATGGGAAGGGGGAGGAAACCTGTAGGTTAAAAAGATTTGAAAGTCATATTAATGACAGCTTCCCACTCAGTTAATATAACAAAATTCCTGGAGTTGGTACTTTATAAAGAGGTTCATGCAGCTTGTAGTCTGGGAAGCTAAAAGCCCAAGTCAGGCAGCTTCACTGATGTGGCCTCTGGTGAGGGCTGCCCGGGGCTGTATCCTGTCACAGCAGAGGACAGTACAGTGGGTGTGTGCTGCAGGAGTGCTCTCGTGGCCAGTCAGGAAGCTGGAGAGCACAGAGGCCAGTGAGGGTCCCACAGACCCCCTCACCTGGTGACAGAACCACACTGAGGACCTTGAAGGATAGGCCAGTGTGTAGACCTACTGCCCCAGTGGGGGTAGCTAGATAGGCCTACCAGACCCCATGGTGGTCAGATCACTCACCCACAGACACAGGGGGCTTCCCATTAGAAACAGCAGCAAACACTTCCGGACCCCACGATCTTCTCCCCACTCAGAAGACGGAGCGCCTAAACTCCCAGCAGGTGCCACTTAAGAAGTCACTCTAACAAAATGAATCATCCAACAACAGCCACCAGCGAGTCTATGCTGGGACTGCTGCTAAAGGTGGCACGCTCTTGGTCACACTGCATGGGCACCATCTGCACAGTCTTCTCACCTCCCCCATTTGATAGAGGAGGAAACTGAGGCCAGCACAGGAGAGTTGCTGGTCATCCAGCTGAGAGGTGCTAGCTTTCAGCAAGAGATGAGCAAAGGGGCTCAACTGTGGCTGGGGGGGGGTGACACCCATTCCCTCGTCCCAGCTCATCACAGAGGACTGGTGAGGACAGGCCACAGTGGTTGAGAAAGGTAACCCTGGCCATCAGCCACTTCCTAAACTCCAGGGAAGACCAGGAGTTTTGTGGCCATTGAATCCAGTCTGTTGTTTCTGAGCCACTCCAGCAAGATAGCACTCATATCCCAACCATCCACCCGGTCAAGTGCGTAATTCGATAGTTTGAGCTCTATCACATAATTCATTTCTTTAAAAACTGAAGTACCATCCTTATGATGAAATTTACCATTTCAATCATTTTATGTATATAATACTGCGGGATTGGCTACACTTACAATATTGTAACAATCAGCACTACTACTTCCAGCACCCCCACCAACAGAAACTAACCACTGAACCACAGTTCCAATTTCCCCCTCCTTCTGGTCCCTGGTAACTTGCAATCTATGTTCTGCTCCATCGATTTGCCAATTCTAGAGAGTTCGTGTAAGTAGAATTGCACAGTGGTCTTTGGTGTGTGACTGACTTCACTTAGCAGGACATGCTTGAAGTTCAGTTGCATTGTAGTGTGTCCTGCCTCTTAAGGCTCTACTATTCCACGGCGTATGTGCATCACGTGTCTAGCCGCGCACCCCTCCATGGGCACCTGTGTTGCTCCCCCCATCCGGCTTCTGTGAGCAACATTCCTGTGAACACAGGAACACAGATGACTTAAACAAAATTACCAACCATGTCCTGCCTTTCTGGAAGCGTCTCACAGCCAGCACTAGTCCTGTGTGCGCTGACCTTCTCTGACATTTTTCATGCGGCGCCCTCTCCTGGCCACTGCCTGCCCGTGGCCTGCCAACCTTCAGCCTGAGAAACATCTGAGAAATGCCACCATTCGGAAAGGATACTTCCCTGTGATTTTTTGATATCAGACAGAATGGAAAAGTTATGAGAAAGCTGCTGAGCAGCAGAGGTAGGTCTTTATCTTCCCCCCAATGCAATGCCTTCACAATGAGTTGTGTCCCTAACCCTTTTTTCAAATTTTGAGGCAAGATCTTGCTAAGTCTCTAAACTGTCCAGGCTGGGCTTGAACTTGAGATTCTCCTGCCCAAGCATTCCAGAGTGCTGGGATTACAGGTATGGGCCAGCTACTGTTAGCAGCAGTAAGTGACAGTGGTGTGAGGGCCTCCCTCTGCCTTCCCTAAACACACAGGTCACCACAACCTGTATATTTCCACCTTGGCCAGGCTGCTGGAGCAGACGGGCAGACCGCACTCCAGCCCTGACCCGGGGCCACCAGACATATCCAAAGCCCGCAAGTATGGTCTGGGCTGCAACTCAGGGGCCCCAGGAGCCTGCTCTCCTGCCCAGGGCCGGCTTTCCCCACACCACTTTGTGAGCGAACACATGACTGCTGGCAGAGTGTCCAGCTCTCCTATTAGACGTGGCTGTCCAGGGGTCCCAAGAAAACCTCTCCCTGCAAGGTGCTGGTTCAAAGGCTCTCATCTCACCCGTCCTCTTCCCTTCAGCTCACTGACCCATGGATGCCTAGACTGTAGTTTCCTGTGGTTGCCAGACAGATGGCCACAAACAGGTGGCTTAAAAATGAGAGAGATGGCTAGGCACAGTGGTACATACCAGGAATCCCAGAACTTGGGAGGTTGAGGCAGGAGGATCACGAGTTGGAGGCTAAGGGCCAGGGAGATGGCTCAGTAGGATAAATGCTTCCCTGGCAAGTGCAAGGGCCTGAGTTCAATCCCTAATTCCGCCAAAAAAAAAAAAAAATTTAAAATGAGTTGGTGGCTAGCTAGGGTTATAGAATAACACTTGACCTCAAAAAAATAGCAAACAAAAGGTTCTGGAAGCCAGAGGTCTAAAGTCAAGGTGTGATGGGCATGTACCCTCCGAAAATTCTAGGGTTGGGTCTTTCCTTGCTTTTTCCTGCTTTTGGTCATGCTGGCCATTCCTTGGGTGTAGCAGATTCCAAGCACTGCCTCTGCCTTCATGTGGCTTCTCCCCTTGCGTCCTCTCTTCTTACAACACCAGTTGTCAGATTCAGGGTGCACCTGACTCCAATATGACCTCATCTTAATTTGACAGTGCTTCTGGCCATGGCCCCCTGCCTCCACCCAGCTCGTCCAGACATCCTGAGACAAGGCAAAGAGAAAAAAAATCGAACTGGCCCACTGTGTGTACTGTCACAGGTGCTCAGGGTAAGAGCAAAACCCAGATCATACTGTCACTTAAAAGCCAGGACCTTGAATACTCTCAAAAAGTTAGCATAATCTAGTCCCAGAGACAAACCCAGATAGTCAAGTGCTTGCAAAAGCAAAACAACAGCAGGACAAATGAATGCTGTGTCACAAAGTATAACCAGGGAAAGCACAGACCAAAGGAGCCTGATAGTCCAAACCCACTTGCACAGACAATACCCAAAAGAAGGGACATGGTGACATGAAAAGAAGTGAAGTGAGATGGGAAGTCAGCATAGGAATGGCCTCTGCAAACATCCAGGCAGCATTAGTGCAACTGGGAACAGCTCCTAAGCACACGAACACACACACCAGCAGTGCTTGCAGAGGGAGAATCTTTTTCGAGACAGAACTTTTTGATTTTGGTAGGTACTGGGGATTGAACTCACGACCCTGCACTTGCCAGGCAAGCACTTATTCTACTGAGCTATCTCCTCAGCCCTAGAACTTTTTGGTTTTGGTACTGAGAAACTGAGAGACAACTTTTGGTGGGCAAGAAAGGAGGAGATAGGCAAAAAAAAAAAAAAAAAAAAGTTATTAATTTACTATTGCTGTTATGGTTTGTGTCTAGATGTCTTCCCAAAAGCCTCATGCAGTCATGGACAGAATTCTAGAGACTGTGATTAATTCACTGTCCAATGCTGGGATTATGGGTGCGAATGCTACACCCACCCTGGGTCAGATAGCCTGGATGCAGTATAAGGAAGGGAGAGGGGCTTGCTCTTTCTGCTACTGCTCCTCTCTTTCTGCTCTTGCTATTCTGCTGTTTTCTGCCACCATGAACAGCTGCTCTCTACCATGTGCCACTCTGCCTTGGAACCAGCTGATTACGTACTGAAACCTCCACAAACTATGAACTAAATAAACCTTTCCTTCCTTACTTTGGGGTGTCAGGTATTTTATCCCAGCAATGAGAGAAACTTAACTGAGACCATCACAAACATACCCTAGGTCTCTCCAGGAATTAGTGCACACTGGCCATCATCCATGGGCTGGGAGACTGGGGAAGGGGTGAGGCCACTGTGTCACGACTCCACAGCGTGGGGCCAGCCCCTGGACGACAGTATTTCTACCCTGATAATGTCTTTTTCTTAAGATAACTTCTAATGTGATTAATTTTGGTTGCAATTTTTTCTTTTCTTTCTTTTCTTTCTTTTTTTTTTTTTTGCTCTTCATCACCAGTTTTTCCAGTGAGGATCAGAGATTTTTCACCTGTGTCATCTCAAACACTTCATTTTCCACTTGTTTCTCTTCCGTAAATATCTATCCATGGTGTACCTGCTATGGACCAGACCCAGGGACATACACATGAAAGAAACATGGTCCTGGCCCTTTGGAGTCACGATGGGAGGACAGGTGCAGTCCAGAGGAGAATACGAGGTGACAGCAGGGATGAAAGGAACCCAGGAAGACTCAGAGGGGTGGTTCCTAAATGAAGGGCTGCAAGGCAAGGACGAAAGGGAATTCTAGACAAAGGTCAGCTTGAGCCTGAAGCAGAAATAGCTTGACTGGAGGTGAGGCCTGGGGATTTGGACTGGGCCCTGCTGAAGGTTCCAGAATGAAGTGGCTGGGACTGATGCAAATTAGACAAGTAGGGCCCAAGCCCCAGAAATCATTAAAGTCTACACTATGGAGCTCAGTGTCCCGCTCAGCATCAGAAGCCAAGAAAGGGTTTCGATTAGATGAGCAATGTGTTCAGGTTTGGTTTTTCAGTACGCTAGTCTGTTTGTCAGTTTGAGCAATGCATCTGCCATCTGCCATCTAAAGACAAAGATGGTGAGAAATGATGGTTTGAGAGCATTTCAGAGGTAATATCAAAGGTTTGTAGATGAATGATTTGCACAAGGCAAGAGAGGAGCCCAGGATGCAGGCCATGCAGGTTGATCACCAGAACCACTGTGTACGACTTCTAAAACAGGAAACAAGAGCAGGGATTGGTTACAATCGAATGGAAGAAACTCCCTGAGAGACCAGCTAGGAGAAGTGGGCAACTAAGACTAGCAACAAGGCCTGGCCAAATAGCTCAGCAGATTAAAGTGCCTGCAAGCAGGGGCTTGGGCCACAAGGGGTGGGGGGTTTGATCCCAGGGCCTGCTGTGCAGGCCCTGCCCCCGGAGTGCACTGATGGTGATTGAGCCTGGGTGTGGTGGCGCAAGCCTGTAATCGTAGCTCTTGGGAATGAGTCCAACCTAGTAGTGAGACCCTGAACACCCTATAGACCCTTTTCTAAAAAAAAAAAAAAAAAAAATACTAGCAACAGCAGGGATCTGTCAACACCTCTGGAGGCTGGAGGCTATGTCACCAGAGTCTGAGGGAACCCAGAGCAGAGGTGGAGTGAGAGGGAGGCCCTTTCATCTGCCCTCCTGGCTTGATGGCATGTGGCCCAACCCACCTGGAAACCAGTTCACAAGAATCCAGGTAAATTGGGATGTCGCAGCCCTGGGAACAGCTGTGAATTTGGTCTGAGCACTGACAACCCAGTAGACATGGCAACAGGACACAAAGAAAAGCATCCTTTGGGGGAACAGGGCTGCACTGCCCATCTCTCAGCATGTTAAGAAATACCCAGGGAGCCGGGCGTGGTGACGCATGCCTGTAATCCCAGCACTCGGGAGGCTGAGACAGGAGGATTGTTGCGAGTTCGAGACCAGCCTGAGCTACAAAGTGAGCTCGAGGCCAGCCTGAACTGCACAGTGAGTCCCTGTCTCAAAAAAGACAAAAAAAAAAAAAAAAAAAAAAAAAAAAAAAAAAAAAAAAAAAAAAAAAAAAAAAATACCCAGGGAGACATTCAGGGGAGCTGTCCCACCAGCAGGCAGTTTCTGGACTTCTGATTTCACAGAAATTAGGGAGGGAATTTCTACTTAGGGAGGGAAGAAGTCTGGCCTGCAGATATAGTAATAGCAGGTACAGCAACAAATGTGGTCAATGGTTTGTTTGACTTAAAAGAAGTATTCATCTTACTTTCTAAAATTTTGCCATCATTTCATATTCCCAGCAGCTACTCGGGGGATCCCCACTGCTCCTTACTCTCTCCTACATTTAGTCATCTGTAGCCATTCTGGTAGGTTTAAAAGGTGCCTCAGTGTGGTTTTCGTATGTATTTCCCTGGTGACCTTGGATGCTGGGCTCCTTAAGAGACTCTGACAAGGCTCACCTAAACACACGATCTTGAGACGGTTCTGAGGGCCTACATGAGGGAATTTGAAAGTAAAAGGTGTGCATGTGGGCAGACAAAGGCTCCTGCCAACTTCTAGATCTCAGATGACTTGTTAAGTTATGTAACACTGTTACATTTTTTACGTTTTAGGCATCTCCTTCTTCATCTCATGCATGGGGCCTGGCAGACCTAGGTTCAAATTCTCACTTCAGCACATGCTTGGTGTGATCTTACATGCTCAGTTTTCTCATCTGTAAAATGTTACCTTTTTCTGGGGTTGCTATAAGGGTTAGTGGCCACCATCTGGCACTAAACATGAGCTCCTCAATAGTGGCAAATGTTGTTGACTTATTAAAAGAACCAAGGATATGCTATGGATCATCTTTTTTCTTTGCTTAGATGAGGAAATCTAGGTCTGAATAAATATTCAAAGCAACCTGCTAATGACAGCAAATCCTCTTACACATTACATAAGGCCTGGAACAGTGAGCGTTGCCTCTGAATCTTAGCTTCGTGGCATGAAGCATCCTGGTCAGGACACAAAAAGTGGTCTAGGCACAAAGAATATACCTCAAGCTGGGTGTGATGCTGAACTCCTATAATCCCAGCATTCAAGAAGCTGAGGCAAGAGGATCCATGAAAGTTTGAGGCCAGCATGGTACAGTAAAATCCTGTCTCAAAAAGACAAAAATAGGGGGTCAGGGACATAGCTCAGCAGAATAAGCGTTTGCCTGCAAGCTCAAGAGCCTGAGTTCAAGCCCCGGTTCCACTCAGTGGATTAAAGCACCTTCAAGCAGGCACAGGGCCAGGGGTTTGATCACTGGGCCTGCTGTGCACCACCACCCCAAGACAACAATTGAGACACACCTCTAATCCCAGCTCTAGGGAGGTTGTAAAAGGCAGATCACTATGAATCCAATCTAGTAGTGAGACCCTGAACACCCTGTACACTCTTCCTTAAAATACCAACAACAAAAAGACAATAAATAAAAGTAAACCTCAGACAAAATTTCTTGAATGGAATGTTGGGAATGTTCTTGTAGGTAAAGCATAGTTTTAGTCTCAGTCTAGTAAGACTTTGTTTTTATCTGCTCCCCCAAGGCAAAAAGGGGGGCTGGGGAGATGGCTCAGTAGAATAAGTGCTTCTCTGGCAAGTGCAAGGGTCTGAGTTCAATCCCCCGTTCCACCAAAAAAAAAAAAGCTAGCCAGGAATGGTGGCCCACATCTAGCTCTTGGGAGGCTGAGACAGGAAGATCACCCAGAGTTCAAAGCCATCCTGAACTACATAGTGAGTCCAGGCCAGCCTGAATTACAGGGGGAGAGCCTGTCTCAAAACAAAACAAAAAGCACCCACTAGTAGACACAAGGTAATCCTTGTTCCAGTTATATCTGTTCTATTCATCCTCACCCCTGATTTTCAGAACTATGAGGAGGGCACCTTTTGGTTGTCTACCAATGAATTCCACCTGCTCTCTACCAGCTAGCTGCACCTAGGGACACACGTTATCAGCCCTGCAACAAGACAGCAGCCACTTGGTTTTATGGCTCTACTCTGTCAGGTCTTGTTCTTGGCAGAGAGCCACAACTACCTCTCATGAGCCCTCCCCATATGACCATATAAAAGACCCCACATCCTGTACCTGAGTGGCTGGTGTGGTCTGTAGTGCCAGAGCGGTCCGTCTCAGGTTTATTCTGAAATAAATCTGTCCATACTGAGAAGATAGCTCAGTAGAATAAGTGCTTGCCTGGCAAACGCAGGGTCCTGAGTTCAATCCCTGGTACCGCAATAAATAAATAAGTAAATAAAATGAAATAAATCTGTCCTATTTTCTTCTTTTCCTAACACCTGTGATCTCACCCTACTCCTCACCTTCTGACTTATCTGTGAAGACAGCAGACAGGTCAGTGTACACGTTCTATGTTTTGGAAAAAATAGTTTATTCTCAGCCTGTGCTTCTGAGAGTTCCTGAAGTCAGGCCAGGAAACATGTCCTCCTCTCTTGAGGAATGGTGTCGTGAGGAAACCCATTAAGTGATGGGAAATTTACCGCAAAGACTACATTTGCAAATATTCAGCTTCTCAAAGGAAGACCTTCACATAGAGTCGGAGCAGGCGAAGCTTCTGGAAGGACCAAGTGAAGCTCGAGAGATATACAGAGGATGTGGAGGGTTTTACAGCTTGAAAGCTAAAATTGTCTGATCGTTTCCCCCCAAGGCTCACCTCCCCGGGAACCCCAGGCTGAGTTCTGTTTTGTTAACGAAAGACACATCACAGAAATGAACAGGGCGCCGCGCGCCTCTGCAAGGCCTGGGGAGTACAGGGCGCACCCTTACGGGAGGGAAGAGGGGGCAGCTCGCCTGCCGCAGCGCGCTAGGATCTCACACTTAGTGCTTCCACCGCGTGCCAGGCGGGCAGCAATCCTGGAAGTGAGGCTTCCCAAAGGGCAGTACTGCAACACCCAAAACTTCAGTGCAGGGGGCGGAGCACCCTTGATTCTGCGTGTGCGTCATCACGTAACTATAAGGAGGGGCTAGAGACACGGCGGTGACGTAATGCGCGTAAAGTGGAGATGGGCGGAACCAGAAAGCTGGCAGCTACGCCTCTTAAAGCTATCTGGACCTCTCTGTGTTAGTGTAGTGCGGCCGTAGAGCGCGGCTCCTTTAAGCGTCTCCGTGACACGTGTGTGAGGCGCTGGAGGCCCGGATGGTGCGCGTTAAGGCCGGAGCCGAAGAGACGCCAGTGCTGCGCCGACTGGCCTCTGGCCGCTGAGCGGCCGCCGAGGGTATCTTGGGGCCTGGTGGTTTGACGTGGGGGCTTCCGCCGGGCTGGAATAGTCGGGGGAGAAGTGGGCGCGCGTCGTTGGGGCTCAGAGGGAATCCCCAGGGCAGGCAGAGTTACGTCGTGCTCGAGGGGCTCCGAGTACGGGGTTGCTGGGAGGGTCCGAGGTCGCGCGGTCTCCCGGGAGGGATGGCAACGCTCCATGCACCGGGGTCTCCGGCAGTACCCCCGGCAGGTCCGGAGCCGCGCAGTTCTCACAGGAGTCTGGGCTTCCCCAGCGCGGGAGGCCGCGCCACCCGCTCGGCGTTCCGGGGTCGCGTTGTCAGCTCAGGTCGTGTTGTGGCCTTCGGGGAGACTCGGGGATGTACTGTCTACGCAGTAGTCGGAGGTGTTTTCGAGGAGGAGCCTGGGATTTGGGGTGACCCAAGGGGTGCCGCAGACACTGTGTCTCCAGTGCAGTGCAGCCCAACGGGGATGGAGGGCAGAGCTCCCCTGAGGCAGGAGCGCAGGGCAGGGGAGAACACGGAGGCCTGGGTCCGCGTTGGGAACCCTTTTCCCGCAGAAGCATCGTAAAGCAGCAGAGTCGGTTAACTTTGGGATGGTTTCAAAGTCAGGGAGAGAGAGCGTTTGCTACCTGGTCTGCTACCTAGCGGAGATGCCTCTCGTTTTACTGAGGTCTGGAGAAGGAAACCTTCCACGTGGTCATGGTCTCAGAAGGCCATACAGAGCGCCGACTGGACATACGACTTTTAAGGTGCCATTTGCTTTTGTTGGATTGTGTTGCTTACCCACTGGGACCCAAGGTGTTAAACCAGTATCCTAAGGCGGAGGAGAGGGGGAAATAACCCTCACACAGTGCGGTTTCTGCAATGGATACCAAGAGGCAGGCTCCAAGGAGACGTGTGTGTTGTCTTGTCCTCGCCCCACTCAGGATGCTGTACTCTGCGGAGTACAGCCTGGAGGCCCCTTCAGAGAGGCCCTGAGGAGCTTGAGTTTACCTTTTCCAACATGTGTTGGCTCTCTCTTGAGTGCAGTTTAACTTGGAAAAGTGAATTTGGGGGCTTTAAATCATTTCTGGTTTAAGTTTTGGAGGCATAAAAATACTTTGGTATGTATAAGCCATTCTATGTCATTAAGAGAAATCTGGACTGGATAAAGCGTTCTTCCTATGTGAAGCGTTTGTGTTAGTATGTGTGCAAATTCAGAGGGTCTGCTGGTAATTACAAGAACATTTTTCTTGGTTCTTACTTCTCAGAGAAATAATTATTTTTAGCCCCTCACTTAAGATTCCACATGGAGTTGGTAGACATTGATCTTTCTGTCACAACTGGAAAATTATTTATGTTCCAGATCTCTGACTGCATTAGAGTGGATCACTTATTTCAGATGAAACCTAGTTAAATCTCCCATGTTGCGTTTGTCCTCTTGGGAAGTAGCTCCTGAACATGAACTGGTGGATTGTGTTGGTCATTCTCATCTGTTTAGTGTGAAATAGGAGTCCTGACCAAAAAACCAAAAAACATAATGGGAAGGTTTTTAGACTGAAGATGTGCCCTTTATTCTAAGGTCATTCCATTATACTTTGGAGGAGAGTGTTGATGGCCTTATGTATGTATGATGTGCAAGACTTGAAGCCTGCTGCAAGGTCACGTGGGCTAAGAAGGTACAAGCCAAGCAGTGGGCCATTGTGCACACTTTGCGGTCCTCTGCATTTGTATGTATCTGTGAGTTTTTGCTGTAAAAGTTTACCATTTACTATTTGGAACTAAGATTTAGACTGCAGTTGTCTGGTAATTGTTGGGAGAGTTTTGTTCTGTGGCTTCTTACTAGCATTAGGGTTCAAGAGGTAGGGCAGAGAACAGTGTTTTCGTGTCGCGTACATTGCACTAGTTTGTGTCCCATCACAGTTCTCTGCACTAGAACTGAACTCACTGCTAGAGATACTCCTTTAACCTTACTGGTGACTTTTTCTTTGTAGAAGGGTCACAGTTCCTGCACCATACCCATGAGATGAGACTTCAGGAACAGCTGCAAGAGTTAGCCTGGCTGTTATTCTCCCTGCTCCTCCCACAGGTGCACCACCCTTTCTGGACACTGCAGCCTTGGTGATTGAACAGACCAGAGTCCAGGTGCAGGTGAATTCCAGGGCCCAGAGGAGGCCTGCCAGGGCAGATTAGTTCCTTACAAAGCGGATTCCTTGCTTCAGGGGGAGCAGCAAGCCCAAGTTTGCACACCCAGGTAAGGCCGGGAGGTTTTTATGGTCTTGTCACCTCTGAGTTGTCAGTATGTGACCTACAGTGATTGTTCTATTGCTGGGCTGCCTTAGCTAATCAGTCTCATAGGGAAAAGCTTTGTGAGGTGTGCATGTGTTCTGGGTTTGAACCCAAGGCCTCACACTTGCTGGGCAAGCATGCTGCCTCTCCTACTGTGCTGCTGTTATCAGCCCTTTTCATCGCATTTTGAAACAGGATTTTGCTTAGTTGGACACACTGGCCTCAAAGTTGCCATCCTGCCTTGGCCCACTAAGCAGCTGGGGTTATAGGCATGTACCACTATACCTGCCTTGAAAAAGGTTTTTCGATTTTCTCTCATCAGAGAATATATTTGTGTGTGTGTGTGGTACGAGGGATTGAACTTGGGACCTTGCACTTGCCAAGCAGGCACTTATGCCACTGAGCTTTCTCCCTGGCCCTTGTGCTTATTTTATTAAAAAATGAATTTCTTATATATTTTGTCCCTAGAGAAATTTTTGTAGAAAAAGACATTTAATCCATGTATGGAATTAGATGACCTATAATGATAAATTTGAATGTCTTAACAAGCTGGTGGAAAAGATTCTAGAATACAGTTTTAGTATGTATCTGACTAGGTCTGGGTCTGGTTATCGGACTGGGTCTTGTTATCAGAGCCCACATTAGTCTGGTGTAAGTTATTTCAGGGGCATTTTCTAATTATGACTCACATAGTCTAAGCTTTGGCTATAGTGGTTGAGGAGAGGATGAGGAGGAAAAATGGCTGTGGGTGTAGTGGTCAGGTGATAGGAGACTCTCTCCGTTACAGTTTCTATGTAGCTGGGCTGGAAGTATCAGAGCTCTGCCAGGGACTAATATGTAACAAGGTGACTAATCCCTGTTACCACCTTTGAGCTAGCTGGATCTTTTTTTTTTGTTGGTTTGTTTGCTTTGAGATAGGGTCTTATTATGTAGTTTAGTCTTGAGTTCACTGTGTAGCCCAGGTTGTCCTTGACCTTGGGACAGTCTTCCTGCCTCAGCCTCCCAAGTGCTGGGATTATAGGCATGTGACACCATGCCTTGCTCACCCTTCACTTTTAGGATAAGATTTTGTGTATACACTGTTAAATAGAAATATAATTCAAGTCATGGAAATAATTTAAAATTTTTTTCTTTTTGCCTGGCTCAGCCTGCCT
Source organism: Ctenomys sociabilis (assembly GCA_004027165.1). Lineage (NCBI taxonomy): Eukaryota > Metazoa > Chordata > Mammalia > Rodentia > Ctenomyidae > Ctenomys > Ctenomys sociabilis. The sequence goes on from PVKA01015041.1 coordinate 50,527, forward strand.
TCCGTGTGGCTGGCGCAGGGCATGTGGTGCCAGGGAACCACAAACTGCAGTCCCCTACACCTGCCTAAGCTTACCTAAGCGGGTACTTTAGACCACTGAGCTATCTTGCTGGCCCCATACTTTAAATTTTTATAGCACCCACATTAGGAAAATAAAAATAAATTGTGAAGTTGATTCTTTTTTTCCTGAAAATAAAACTCAAGGCCTCACAGGCTGGGCATGGTGGTGCCTGCCTATATTCCTAGCACTGGGAGGCTGAGGCAGGAGGATCATTGGGAGTTCCTGACCAGCGTGGGCTACAAAGTGAGCTCATGGCCAGCCTCAACTGCATAGCAAGACCCTGTCTCAAAGACAAAAAAAAAACCCTCTCCCTCTCCCTCTCCCCCCCCTTCTCCTTCCACCTTCCTCTCCCTCT
>PVKA01015042.1:0-50886 GCA_004027165.1 Ctenomys sociabilis
TGAGAGGCAAGATCTGCACTAATGGTGGTTGGACAGGATATTATGTCGGCTTTTAGTGCTATGGTCATCCACTAGGTAAATAATTATTGAATTTTTGATATAATTCAGCTATTAAAAAAAAGATAAGTAAGCAACTACACTCTTAATTCACTGATAAGAGATATCTGCTAAAATAATATCTGTAAATATAATATCATGTTGCACCTTGTACAATACCAAAACGTTATGTAAACAGTTTGCAATGTATTAATTCATCGACTCTGTATGGTTAAGGTGTCTTGAAACTGTCTGATTGACATTTGTATTTTAATAAAATAAAAATAAATGGAAAAAAAAAAAAGTAAAGCTGGGGCCAGAGAGATGGCTTAGTGGAATAAGTACTTCCTTGGCAAGCAGAAGGGCCTGGAGTTGATCCCCAGTTCCACTAAAAAAAAAAAAGAAGTAAAGCCATATTAATGTGCTGAACTGTAAAAGGCTCAAGTCAACAACTTCTGACATTGCCAGTCTTACAGAAAATTCACTCCTACTAGAGTATATTGGAATATTTTGCTGAATTCACATTCCTACAATATTTAAATGATAATGGAATACCCTTCTCTGACAAAACTAAACAAAAAAGGGGATGCAAATGAGCAACCATTTTGTATCTGTATATTCAAAATAGTTAGGATACATATACAGCTACATTCTCTTAATTCAATGAATAAAAAGATTTGTTCTAATAGTGTTTGTGGGGAGGATATTATGTCTGCATCTTGTACAGTGAATAATCACTAAGACAACAATATGAAATGTATTTATTATTGAAAGTGTCCTACTAATTGGATGTGAAACTGTCTCATTTGTTTCTCAATGAAATTATTTAAAAAAATAAAGAAGGAAAGAAAGAAGTAAGCAAGCAAGCAGGAAAGAGTATGGTTTCTATAGCAACCACAAGCAAAATGAAACAGACTAGTATCAGATAAAACCTAACACAAAAAATGTAATTAGACATGAGGGACATTTTATAATGATGAAAGGATGAAATCCATCAAGAAGACAGAATAATTTTAGACATTTATGCACCTAACAATAGATCACTGGAAAATCTGGAGTACAAAAAACAAGAGGAAGGAATAGACTATTCAAAGTAATAGTCAAGAACTTGATCATCCCACTTTCAATAATGGATAAAATAACTGGGTAAAAGATGAGCACAGAAACAGGAGACCTGTGCAGCTCTAACCCAACTTGAACTAACAGGCATCCTTAGACAACTTCACTCCAAAGAGCACAGAACATACATTCTTCTCTAGTATACATGGACCGTGCTCAGGATACAACACCTGTTAGACCGTTTTATTAAAACACATAAATTTAAAAGGAAGGAAATAATGTCAAGTATGGCCCTGTAGGTACAATGGGATAAAATTTAAAATCAGGCTTGGGAGACAGCTGGGCTGTCTAAGCACCTGCCTGCCTGGCAAACACAGGGAATCGGGTTCAATCCCTTGTACACATGCCACGCTGGCCCCTGAGAGCTGCGCAGCAACACCCTGTACCAAATAAAAAATAAAAGATCATTTTAAAAATTCAAAAAAGTTATGAAAAAGTTGACATACACATATATGAAAACTAAACCATGTACTGCTAAATGACTAAATCAAAGAGAAATCAAAGGAAAAATAGAAAATACTTTGAAATTAATGAAAATGACATCGTGATATATCGTAACATATGAGATGGAACTAAAGCAGTGCTCCCAAAGAAAGGTACAGCTACAAATGTCTATATTAAAAAGGAAACATTAGCCAGGCTTCAGAGATTTGTGCTTCCTAGCTACTCAGGAGGCTGAGGCAAGAGGGTCAGAAGCTCAAGACCAACCTGAGCAGCTTAGCAAGACTCTGTTTCAAAACAAAAATAGGGCAGGGGATATAGCTCAGTGGGTAAGGACTCTTGGAGCCTGTGTTAGGCCCTGGGTTCAATCTCTAGCACTCAAAAGAAAAAACAAAGAGGTGCGGAATTTATCATCATAAATCTATAAAACAATGTGGGGAGAAATTAAAGAATACATAAATAAATGAGAAAATGTGCCTTGCTCATGGATTAGGTGATTCAATATTGTGGGGATGCCAAACTTGCTTTCAGATTAAATGACATTTCTATCAGAATCCCAAATGTCAAGGGTCAGCCAAATAAGCTCAGCGGATTTAAGTGCTTAGGCAGATACTGTGAGATGTAGGGCAGGGAGTTCTATCTGTGGCCTGCAGTGCTGGCCCTGCCCACAGGGCACCCTGAGACAACAATTAGGACTGGGTGTGGTGGCCATTGCCTGTAATCCTAGCACTCAGGAGGCTGTAAACAGGAGGGTCACTATGAATCTGATCTACCCTCTTCACCCTGTACACTCTGTCCTAAACAAAATAAATAAATAGAATCCCAAATGTCTTCTTTGTGGAAATTGACAAGCCAAGCCTAAATTTCATATAGAATTGCAAAGTACCAGAAAAGCCGTGACAGTTTTGAAACAAGGGAAACAGAGACACATGACTTACACTTCCCAATTTCAAAAGTTGTTACAAAGGTATTGTAATCAATACAGTGTGGTACTGGTCTAAGGATAGACATGTAGATGGGTGGAATACAGTTGAATTGAGAAAATAAAAGCACATATCTGTAACTGATGAGGCCAAAGCAACTACATTTTCCAAGTCACTTAAACTTTAGATGAATTCACTCCTTACCACTTCTCTCTTAGTTAACCATCAAACATACAAAAGAGAACAAATCACTAAGGTAAGTAGCAAACAGTTAAAACAAATTGCAGGTAAGATAGAGTTTAGCTGTACTAACAAAACCCTGGGAAATGTAACCTGTGACATTTTTGTAAAATTCCAAAATAAGGTAATATGGTTACCATGGTTACTTGTAAAAGTATAAAAACCCAATTCAGAATTCTCTGGTGGTCAACATTCCCTGGTTGTGAATCAGATTGTCATCCTGCTGGCAATAAAAACCTCATTTGCTCCTATTCTTGGTCTCACTCATGAGGATTTCTATCTGAAATCCACTAGATTTTTTGATGCAGGTGGAAAGATCATTCCTTGGAGAAAAGGACAGTCTCTTCAACAAATGGTGCTGGGGGCAACTGGATGAGCCCATGTAAAAGAATAAAATTAGAGCTTTTCCTCATGTCATATGGAGATGTTAACTTCAAATGGACAAAAATTTATTAAACTCTTTGGAAAAAAAAAAGTGTACTGGTAAATCCAAAAGACTCTTACCATGACCCAAAAAACAAGGCAGTGAAGGAAAGAATAAATTGGACTTAATCAAAATATATAAATTCTATGTTTCAAGGGATACTACCAAGAAAGCAAAAAGATGCCTCACAGAAAAGGTAAAAGTATTTCCAAATTATAGATAGATAGATTATAGATAAATAGATAGATCAATAGATAGATAGACTTTGACATAGATTAAAGAACACTACAAATAATTCACTTTAAAATGAACACAATATCCAAACATGTGATATGCACAACAATCTTTACTGCTATGTCATGAATTGTATAAAAGTTATGAACATAATACATTTTATTTTATATAAAAAATAAAATTAAAAGAACATTAAAACAAAAAAATGAGCACAATATCTGAACATGCATTTCTCCAGAGAAATATACAAATGGCCATAAGCCCAGAAAGTGATGGTCAATATCATTGGTTATCAGAAACAAATAAAAACTACCACTGGTACATGTACTAATAAAAATTTAATTTTTTAAAAACCCCATTAGTAGGGGTCCTTCCCTGATCAGTTGTGTAAGTGACTGATTAAACAAAGCAATCAGGATGCTGTGGTTCCATCCCAGATCCTCAAGCCTTATAAGACCTGCCCTGAACACATTGTGGACCAGCCAAAAAAAAAAAACTTCTGAACTTTGGGGTCAGGCAGATGACTCCGTAGAATAAGTACTTGCCTGGCAAGTGCAAGGATCTGAGTTCAATCCCTGGTTCCGCAAAACATAAATAAATAAATAAATAAATAAATAAATAAATAAATAAATAAATAAATACCTCATTAGTATAGCTAAAAATAGAACATCAGGTAGGAAGTACTGTTTTTATTTCTGAATTTTCTTTTCTTTTTTTAATAATTTATTGAGAAACAAATACTAATGAGGCAGTTTCAAAACCAATTAGTATGACAGCTTCAATAATAAATACATTGCATATTGTTGTTTTAGTAGTTATTCACTGTACAAGATGCAGACGATATCCTATCCACAAACACTATTAGAACCAATATTTCTATTCATTTAATTAAGAGAATGTAGCTGTATATCTATCCTACCTATTTTGAATGTACAGATACAAAATGGTCATTCATTTGTATCACCTTTTTTTTTGTTTAGTTTTGTCAGAGAAGGGTATTCCATTATCATTTAAATATTATAGGTGCATTAATTCAGTAAAATATTTCAATATAACACAGTGGTCCATAATAGTAGTGGACTGTCCTTAAGACTGATAATCTCAGAAGTTGTTGACTTGAGCCTTTTACAGCTCAGCATATTAATATGGTTTTACTTTTTATACCACATTTTTATGTTCTTCAGCTGGATGCTTAAGACCAAGATAAAGCAAGACCTATATAACAAGAAATGTAGCTTTTATATCTGATAAGATCAGTCAAGTCCCCTCAGGATTTATCCTGAAATCTTATACCATAGTTTGTAGATCCTTTGTCAGTGTCAGCCATGTGGATGAGTCACGACCACTGCTTGACCAATTTGTTCTCTATGAAGTCCTGAGAGAATGTTTTCTCCCCATGTGATTCTCCTTAGGCACACTCTACATCATGATCACTTTCCTCTGTGGCCCCATAATCTCCTTGATCAGAAAATTTAGGACACAACTGAGTTACATGATATTACAGTATAGGTTCCCTTATGTCCTGAGACTTCAATAAGCTTGAAAGGCTAGGGACAAAATGTTGGCTGTCCTTGCAGCCCTTTTTTTCTTTAATTTTTGATCTTCAAACTTGTTAATCCTTCAAAAGAAAAGCTTATTATTGCCCTACAACACATGCAGTTGGGTTTAACCTAGCTATCTGTCTGACTATCAAACATCTGAGGCATAACATGGAACAGATATTTTCTATCAAGTATTGATATATTAAACTTTACTTAAGTCCCTACAGAATATGAAGGGGCTGGGAAAATGGCTTAGCGGAATAAGCGCTTCTCAGGCAAGCGCAAGGGCCTGAGATAAATCTCCAGTTCCACAAAAAAAGCCCAAAAACAAACAACAACAATATGAAGAAAAAAATATATATATACATAAAAAATATGAATAAAGTCTTGTGTATTTTTACACAGAAATTTAGAAATCTAACCATGTACAGCATTGTAGCAGGACAGTCCTGTGACATTTTTTTTCTTGTCTCTTGTTTTCATTTATTACACTTTTTTTAAACAAAAATTTACTTGAGAGACAGTATGGCAGTAATTGGTATGTCATGACAAGAAGTACGTATTTAGAAGACCAGAATGACAGGCATTCCAAGCATGGCCCTACTATTACACATCGCTATCTTCAGTGCAGTTGCTTAGTTCACAGGTATCAATAGGGTAAGAGTCCTACCACTTAACTGCTAATTTCAAAAACCTGCTGATACTTTTCAGGATCATTGCCTTACCTGTCTTGTGTGTATAAATGTTTGTCTTTGCCCCTGTCATGTTTCCCAGCTTTTCTTCTTGCTCTCTCTTCATTGTCTAATCCTCAAGTTCTCGCTTTCCTTTTAACTGTTTTACCTTTCTACTGGTATTTCTTCTTTTGAGTTCTTATACTAGGGAGACTACATGATATTTACACATGTGGGTCTGGTTTATTTCACATATGAGTATATCTTCACCTGGCATCCACTTAAATATAAATGTTACAAGTTTATCATTCTTTATACCTGAGTAATACTCCATGGTATAAAAATACCACATCTTTTCATCCATTCCTCAGGTGACAGGCATCTTGGTTGTTTCCAAGATTTGGCTATCACAAATTGTGCTGCTATAAGAATGGGTACACATATATCACTATGATATGATGCTTTCAGTTCCTCTGGGAAAATTCCCAGTAGGTGGATAGCTGGCATGAATGGGATTTCCAGTCCTAGTTTTTTAAGGAGTCTCCATATTGATTTCCATAATGGTTGCACCAGTCTACATTCCCACCAGCAGTGAAAAGGGTTCCTTTTTCCCGCACAGCCTCTCCAACATTTGTTGTTAGTTGATTTGTTTATGATAGCCGTTCTTTCTGGGGTAAGATGGTGTCTCAGTGTTGTTTTAATTTGCATTTCATGGGTGGCTAGTGATGTGGAGCATTTTTTCCTATATTTATTCAGTTGTATAATTTCATCCTCTGAGAAGTGTGTGTTCATCTTGGATGCCCATTTCTGTATTGGTTCTTTAAATTTGGGGGCCCTAATGTTTTTTTAGTACTTTATAAATTCTAGAGAGCAGACCTTTGTCTGAGTGCTTATTAATTAAGATTTTTTTCCAAATTCGTGGGTTGTTTTTTCACTTTGTTGATAATTTCTTTTGATGTGTAAAAACTTTTCAATAAGAGGTGGTCCCAGTTCTTAATTCTTTCAACTATTACCCATGCACTTTGATTTTTGTTCATGAACTCTTTACCTACCCCTACATCTTGAAGAGTTCTCCCTACTTTTTCTTCCAGGAGATTGTTTCTTTTTAATGTTTAGATGTTTAGTCCATTTGACATTAGCTTAGTGCATGGTGATAGACCTGGGTCAAGGTTTAGTTTTTGGCATGTAGAGAGCCAGTTTTTCCAGCACCATTTTTCTTCCAGTGAGCATATTTGGCCACTTTGTTTAAGATAAGGTGGCTGAATGTGTTCCTAGAGGCTTCTGCATCTTCTAATTTATTCCAATGATCCTCAGGTATATTTTGCTGCCAGTACCATGCTGATTTTATCACAGTAGCTTTGTAGTATAATTTCAAGTCAGGAATTTTCTGCAGTACTATTGTAAAAGGTATTGTTTCTCTAATTTCCCTCTCATTGTGTTTGTTATCTGTGTAGCGCAACGCTATTGACTTTTGGGTATTGACTTTGTATCCTGCTATGCTACTGAACTTGTATGTCAATTGTAGTAGCTTCTTGGTGGAGTTTTTTGCATCTTCCAAGTAAAGTATCATATCATCTGTGAATAATGATAATTTAACTTCTTCTTTCCCTATTCTTATTCACTTTATTTCTCTCTCTTGTCTAATGTCTCTAGCAAATGATTCCAGAACTATATTGAACAGGAGGGGTGAGAAAGGACAACCTAGTCTTGTACTAGATCTGAGAGTAAAAGATTTCAGTTTTTCCCCACTTAGCATTAAATTAGCCATTAGGTTGTCATAGATGGCTTTTATCAGATTGAAGTAGAGTTCATCTATTCCAATTTTCCATATGACTTTGAACATGAATGAGTGTTGGACTTTGTCAAAAGTCTTTTCTGCATTAATTGAGGTGATCATGTGGTTTTTAGATTTTTCTCTATTGATATAGTATATTATATTTATAAATTTGCATATATTGAACCATCCTTGTATCCCTGGGATGAAGTCTACCTGGTCATAGTGTATGATCTTCTTAATGATTGGCTGTATCCTGTGTGCTAGGATTTTATTGAGGATTTTTACACCTATGCTCATGAGGGAGATTGCCTGTAGTTCTCTTTTTTTAGTTATGTCTTTCCTTGGTTTTGGTATCAGTATAATACTTGCCTCCAGGAGTGATTTTGGGAGGACTGCTTCCTTTTCAATTTCACTGAAGAGTGTGAGGAGTACAGGGATTATATCATCCATAAATTTCTTGTAGAATTCAGCTGTGACTCCATCAGGACCTGGACTTTTCTTTGTTGGCAAGCTTTTTATAACATTTCATATTTCATTGGCTGTTATTGGGTTACTGAGAATTGTTATATCTTCTTGATTCACTTTTGGTAATTTGTACCTTTTGAGGAATCTGTCCATTTCATCTGTGTCTTCTATTCTGTGAGCGTAAAGATTCCCAAAGTAGCTATTGATAATCTTCTGAATTTCCACTAGGTCTGTGGTGATTTCACCCTTTTCATTCTTTATTGCTTGAATTTGAATTTTTTCTTTCCTCTTTTTGATGAGGATAGCTAGGGACTTATCGATTTTATTTAGTCTTTTAAAGCACAAACTTTGTGATTCGTTAATTCTTTGAAATGTTTTCTTGGTCTCACTTGAATTAATTTCTGTTCTAACTCTATGATTTCTTCCTGTCTTTGTGTTCTGGGTTTTGTTTGCTCTTTCTTTTCTAGATGTTGGAGTTGTAGCATTAGGCTGTTTATTTGTTCCCATTCTGTTTTCCTAATGTGTGAGTTCATAGCTATGATTTTCCCTCTGAGAACTGCTTTCATCGCATCCCATAAATTCTGATAAGTTGTGTTTGAATTTTCACTGAATTGCAGATATTGTTGAATTTCTTGTTTAATTTCATCTATGACCCATTGGCTGCTGAGTAGGGTGTTGGTTAGTTTCCATGTATTTATGGGATTTTTCTGTTTTCTTGTCTCGCTTATTTCCAGTTTCATTGCATTGTGGTCAGATAACGTGCATGGGATAATGTCTGTTTTTTTCATATACTTAAGCATGACCTATGGACTAATAGGTGGTCTGTTTTAGAAAATCACCCATGTGCAGCTGGAAACAATGTATATTCAGCTGTCATTGTGTGGAACACTCTGTATATGTGCACTACGTCCATTTGTTCTGGTTCAGTTCTGTTACTTCTTTACCAATTTTTAGTCTGCTTGACCTATCTTTTTGGGATAAGGGAGTGTTAAGGTCTTTTGTTAAGACTGTGGTATTGGATATTAGCTTTTTCGTGTCCAGTAAGGTTTGTCTTATACAGTTGGGTGCTCATGTTTGGTGCCCATACATTTATGAGTGGTACCTCTTCCTCTTGAAGTTTTCCCCTAACTGGTATTTAATGGCCTTCTTTATTTTGTTTGATCCTCCTTGGTTTGAAGTTGAGACTGTCTGAGAACAGAATTGCTGCCCCCTTTTTTTTTTCTGAGGTGCTGGGGCATGTAGTATTATTTTCCATCCTTTGACTTTCAGCCTATGAATTTCTTTATGAGTTAATTGTGTTTCTTGTATACAGCATATTGTTGGATTTTGTTTCATAATCCACTGTGCCAAATCATTTCTCTTTATTGGTGAATTGAGTCCATTTACATTGATGGTTAGAATTGAGATGTATTGATTTATGCTTGACATGTTATTTGCCTGCTGTTGTTTACTTCTTTTTCACCTGTGTTTCATTTGTCCTATTTAATGGGTTCCTTCTGTACTCGTTCATGGAGTTCTTATCATTTTGGTCCCTCTCTAGAAGATCTTTTAGTGGTCTGTGTAGGGTTGGCTTTGTCATCATGAAATTCTTTAGTTGTTCTTTGTCATGGAAGTGTTTCACTTCTCCATCAAGCTTGAAAAGTGTTTTGCAGGGTATAGTAGTCTGGACTGGAATTTGTTGTCATAGAGGACTTGAAGTACTCTGTTCAGTGTTCTTCTTGCCTTTATGGCCTATGAAGAGAAGTCAGCTGTTGTTCTGATGGGGCTTCCTTTAAATGTGATCTGTTTATTTTCTCTAGCAGCTTTCAGTATATTGTTCTTGTGCTGGATTTCTGGTATCTTGACTCTATATGTCTCAGTATATTTTTATTTGGGTTGAAGTTATTTGGAGTTCTGTATGCTTCAGTGAACTGAATGTAAGATTGCTTCCTCATATTTGGGAAGTTGTGTGCTATTAGTTCTGCCCATGTTATTTTTATATCATTTGTATTGACTGCTTCTTTCTCATTGATGCCTATTAGTCTCACATTGTTCATCTTTGCATCATCTTGCAGGTAATGAATTATTTTCTCCTGCATCCTAGTTGTTTTTAAGAGATCTTTTCTTCTTACCTTTTCACTAGCTGTAACAACATGTTCAATATCTGAACCTCTATCTTCACTTTTTTTTTTTTTTTTTTTTTTTTTTTTTTTTTTTTTTTGTGTGGAACCAGGGAGTGAACTCAGGCCCTTGTGCTTGCCAGGGAAGCACTTATTCCACTCAGCCATCTCCCTGGCCTTCTATCTTCACTTTCAAACAGTTTTGCAAGCTTGTGATTGAAGTTTTAAGTTCCTCTGTATCTCTTTGACTCTGCTTCATGCAATCTATTTCTTTCCTATATTGCTCATTCAAGCAATCAGTCACTTTTCTCATCTCCTCTTTTTTTAATCCCTGTCTTCTTGAGAAGCAGTTATTAATTATTTTACTTCAGAGATTATTTCTGATCTGATTCCCTCTATATGTTTCTGCATTTGATTCTTTACTTCAGACGCTATTAATTCAGGGATTTCTTTTTTTTTTAAATCAGAGATTAATTTTGATCTGAGTTCATCTATAGCTTTCTGGTGTTGTTTCTTTACTTTAGACACTATTAATTCAGACATTACTGCTGTGTTAGTTTCCTCTGCACTTGTTCTGGGTGGGCAGGACCTGAGATTACATTTTGCTCTTTCTTTTTGTCATTTTGTATAGCACTCTCCTCTGATCTTTGGTGTACACCTTTGGTGGAGTTATAACCTTAGCACCTAGTAAAATTTGGGTGAAGATCTACTAAGTTTGAGTTCATCCAGTTGTGCCTGGCTTGGGTCTGGCTGCTCTGCTCAGTTTCTTCCTGCTGACACCTTGGAGACTAGGGCTTTGGCCCCTAGTCTCTCTGTAGGAACTTAAGCTGCAGGGTTTCACTCCAGGCCTGTATTCCAGTGTCTGGAGAGGTCCAGGGAGTACAGGAGAGCGCAGAAGCTCACTGGGACTGGGCCTAAGCAGGTCTGTAGGGGTCCCAAGAGTGCAGTGGAAGTTCTTATTCACAAGGCAGGCTTGCGTTGGCTCTAGAGAAGTGGAGGGGGTCCCAAGAGTGCAGCAAAAGCTTCCATTCACAGATCTCCCTCACGAGATGGGCCTGGGCTTGGTCCAGAGAGCTCCAGCAGGCGCAGGGGAGCACAGAAACTTTCCTACACACTGGAAGGGCCTGGGCTTGGGCGGGTCTGGAGGGGTCCTGAGAATGTGGAGGAAGTTCTCACTCACAGGGCTGTCTTGGGTTTGGCCCAGAGAGGTCCAGCAGGCTTAGGGGAGGAGGTACTGTTAAGCAGGTAGAAATATCAGAAATGCTGCACACTATACAGGACACAAGGCAGTGCAGCAGGAAACAGTCTGAGAGGTGCTCAGGCCTGTGGGATTACCATAGGTTCCAGGAACTTCACTTCTAAGTAATACCCAAGTGCTGAGTACAGCCACACAAAAATGTATGCACTTCCATTCATAGCATCATTGGTCACAATTGGCAAAGAGGTATAAATAAACTGAATATGTATTTAAGGGTGGATGGATAAACAAAGTATGTATTATTGAGCCTTAAAAATTAAAATTGGATGGATGCAATTTTAAAATGTTATTCTAAGTTAAATATGTTTACAAAAGGATAAGTAATATGTGGCTTTACAAGGTACCACACATAGTCAAATACATTAAGGCAGAGTAAAAATCATGATTACAAGAGGCTGGGAGTGAGGGTTAGGCAGCTGTTGATTATTTGCTCAATGTTTCACTTTGGGTGATAAAAAAGCTCTAGAAATAAACAGTGACGATTCCACAACAATGAGATTATGCATAATGCCAGATAATTGACTTATAATGGTATAATGATAAATTTTATGCTGCATATATTTTATCACAAATTTGAAAAATGTAAAAAGAAATAAAATACGGATACATGATATAACAGAGGAAAAGCTTTAGAACATTATGCTAAGGTGAAAGGAGACAGTCTTGAAAGACCCTATTATTTGATTCCATTTCTATATAATGTCAGAAGGAGACTCCAGAGACAGAAAGTGTCTGCTTAGGGCTGGGGGAAAGGGCTTGGGGAATTAGGAGAGGGTAGCTACAGGGCATGGGGTTTCTTTCTGAGTTGGACTTTGGTGAAAACCTTGCCTCGGCTGCCACAGCACTCACACGGGGCTTTTTCAAAGGGATCAGGTCAGGGCCAGCACTCCCAAGGGAGCGAGGCGGTCCCTGCTGAGCAGCTCTCATGTGAGAGTAGGTCTGTTGGAGGAGATCTGTTGGAGGAGGTCTGTTGGAGGAGCAGTCCATGTCCATCATCCCTCCCTCCCTCACACTCCGCTGTGCTGTCTCTCCCCTCAGCCCCTGCCAGGAATGGTGCAGCGGGAAGCCCCAGGCAGAGGTGGGTCCTTCTCTGGGAGGGAGGTCTCTCCATGCACTGCTGTGCTTGGGTCTCCTGACTCCATGCCTTCTCTCCCCAAAACAAGGGACAGGAAGTAGACGAAGCCAACTTCCTCTGACAGGAATGTCAATTCTACCACATTCTGTGCAAACCCACATGTGCTACTAAGAACACCAGAGGGTCTCAAAACAGATTCAAATTACACACGTGGCAAAGCAACTGGGCCTCTTCACACGTAGGTCCTTAATCTTGTACACAAGTTTCACTTTCACTTGGTTGAGACAAATGTGTTCATCTCTCTTAGCTTGTTACTGTTGTGGCACACTTGCTTTCCCACACTTTTGAAACATTAGACAAGTATGCCAGAGGAACTGCTGCTTACCAGTGCTCAGGCTCCCCTCAGGCCTGGCTTCCTCCCTCCGTCTCTCCCCTCCCTCCCTCCCTGGTTCTGTGTCTTGTTTTCTGTGCTGTCCAAGAAGGTGAGACATTGAGAGGTCCCTGTGAAGAAAAAAATGAAAGGAATGAAAAAAATGAAACCTGAGAAACTACAGCAGTCCCCAACCTGCTTGGCACCAAGTTGCATGGAAGACAGTGTCCTTTTTTTTTTTTTTTTCAGTAGCAGGGATTGAACTCAGGACCCTGTGCTTACCAGGCAAGTGCTTATTCTACTAAGCTATCTCCCCGGCCCTAAAACAGTGTTGCACAGCGGGTGGATTCAGAATGATTTGAGTGCTTTCCATGTACTGCGTACTTTACTTCTGTTACAATTGTATTAGATCCTCATGAGTGGCACTTGACCTAGATCCCCAACAGGTGTGGTCCATGGTGTGGTCCATGCTCAGCCACAGCTCCCATAGAGATGTGAGTTGTGGGGTGGAAAGGCAAGCGCAGAGGAAGCTGGGCCTCATCGCCTGCTCAGTGGCTGGCCCAGCTCCCGAGAGTACACAGCCACACCCACCTAGCCCCTGGCTGCAGAAACCTGATGCAAACGAAAGCTGTCAGTGCTATAGGTCACAGTATGAAGAAGTACAGGTAAAATGTATGCATACAGAACCCAAGTTTTGTAAAAATATTGAGTATACTATTTCATAGCACTATGATAAGGCTTTATCCAGGACTGTAGTGATACTATGTCAACTTAAAGCATGAGAATTCATCATTAACCCTAAGGTCTAATTGAGACTTCTTTCTAATTCATCATTAACTTGAAGTGACATGTTACATATTTTTCTTCCTGAATTTTTCTGATAACCAAAACTCTAGTAACTAGTGTTAGGTTTTTTGGCAATGCAGTAAAGAGATAGGAAGATGAAAGAAGCCTTGATTAACTCAAAAGACATGGAAAGCACCAAGGGCAGATGGGGGAAATCCTCTGACCTGAGACGAAGAGAGTGGAGACTTTTATAGACTTTAGCCAGGGGTGGAGTTAGAGGGGCAGTTTCATTTACATGTAAGGAGCTGATCGGGGTTTCTTCTGTGTGCAAGGGAAGGTGAGAGGAAATCATATCCAAGAATGGAGCTGGGGAGAAGGAGTGTAGGAGATACTTCCTGATCCTCATCTCAGTCCAAGAAACCAATATTTGTAATCCCAAAGTTACGTTATTGGAATCCCATCAAGTTGATTCCAATCTACCACTTTCCACGCAACCCATGGCAAAAATGAGGACACTAAATTATATTTGTAATCATCGGGGAGTCAAGGAGCTCTAAGTCCTGCCATGACATGGCTTTCTGGAATCAAGAGAGTGACCCAGGGCCTCACCTGGTTTTTATTCAGTGGGGGAGTGGCTTCAGGAAGATTGACTGAGAATTGTGGGAAGCAGGTGACTACTGTGAGCTGGGCCAGGTGGGTGGCCTACATTTACCTCTGCCATATGCAGAGAGGATATGCAGAGAGAGTAATCTACATTATATAGTATTTAATGTTTTGGAAAGCCTAGGGCTTTAGCTTTGATGTAGTCATTCAAGCCCCAGGAAGTCATAGCCTCTATCTCCAGGCTTGATCCCAGCTGGCAGCATGGAGCTTTAGCTCTACCATCCAGTCTCCACCTGGCTCACGTTAAGGAGCAGCAGCCTTACCAGAGAAACATGCATGCCACCTTCAAAGACTACCACTAGCACCTCAGCTAGGCCAATAAACATTGCTTAAGGCCAATTGAAGGATAAATGGAAGTCCTAGCCAGCTCTGTACTTAAAAATATGAGGAAATAGGATCAAACTCAGTCAAAATGGAGACAGTCACTCTTCTTTCAAGGAGAGTTGCTCAGGTGGTCCCCCACAAAGGAGGAAGTGGCCATTGGGAAAATAAATTACTATTTTTTTTTTTTGTCTTTTTGAGACAGGGTCTCACTATGCAGTTCAGGCTGGCCTTAAGCTCACTTTGTAGCTCAGGCTGGTCTCGAACTCACAACAATCCTCCTGCCTCAGCCTCCCGAGTACTGGAATTACAGACATGCACCACCATATCCAGTTAAATTATTGTTTTAAAGGCTTCAGCCATGTTCGATGACATAATAATTTAGCAATTCATACTAGGGCCAGAATCTATCAACTAGAAACTTAGTTATCTAATATCCCTAAAACAAAATGTGATCATATCTTATAATGACATTAAAATAAAACAAATATAGACAATTTTCTCTTGAAATGTCTCCACAAGGTTTGGTTGTGTGCTTGAGGCATGAGTCATATAATTCATTAGAGAATAGTTTTTCTTTGTATAAATTTATTTTCATTAAAAACTAATTGACTATTATTTCAAAACTGCAGGATACAATTTTAATGACATTTATTACTAGGAAGATAATTAGTCCATGAGTAAACCTTTGAGAAGCTCAAGTAGCAACTTCTTAGAATACATATCATGGGGGATGACTATTTTTTCCAATAGCCATTTTATGACTAATAATTTAAATCACCTCTTTGCCTTTCAAAGTTTCTTTTTATGTAATGTGAACTTGAAGAGAAGGTACAATTTCATACATTATTTTCCTTTTGTTTATGGAATTACAGGAAGTAGAGAAGAAAAATAAGAAATGCAGATTTTGAGCACCAGTGTAGCATATATATTTTGAACCAGCCTCAGGGCATGAGGCAATTTGACTTGTAAAGTTTAGAAGTAGGTAAAAACACAGAACAACAAAAATATCCTTGGAATGCTCCTGGGGTATTGCTAACTCTACTGTCTCTGCATTAGACTATTTTCAGAAGTTGTCATCCTGCACACTGTTTTTATTTTCCTTTGGGTTGATGGAAATGGAAATTACCAGTGTTCCTGTAGCTACTGTTTATTTCCGCATCATCCCTACCCCACTACCTCAAACCCTTCCTGGTGTTCTCCTGAGTCTCAGCAGATCCCGGAGCCAAGCACTGCTAATGGAGACTGACAGCATGGAGGTGTATGGGGACACTAGGGCCACAGGCCTGCCAGGGCAAGAGAGGAAGAGACCTACACTGAAGGAGCCCCTCAGCGTCTGCTGGTTTCACGGGAAGCCTGGAAAATTGGCTCATCTCCCTCTTCAGCCAGTCACTGGCCCTTAGCTCATGCTCCTGGTGTAAGGCATCCTCAGATCTCAGGTGATTCCCTGGAGGAGGAACCTTGAGTTTTCTGGAAGGTGGGTGCTCTGGCCCTGAACAGAACACTTGAGTGGAGTCTCCATGTGACACCAGTGTGTCCCCTCCTTCTATCCCTAACCCTCTATGTTTTTGCCTCTTGAACTAAATTCGTCCTGGCAACAGCATCTCTGAAATGTTTAATGAGATGCAGTCACCAACTGCGTGCCTGAAAGGGTGAAAGAGAACTGGAAAATACTGTGAAGCTAGTGACAGAGGAGGAGCCAAGCACCCCTGCCTAGAGCTGAGGGACTGACAGAAAGAGGTCAGCATGACCAAGTCCTAGAAATGAAAAGGAGTGACTGAGGAATGAAGCACAGATCCCAGGGGAAGACATAGGAGATGGAGAGGGGCTGAGACCCCAACTTCTGCAAAAAAAAAAAAGACACAGCTAGTCAAACCTGGAGTCTCTGGGGGATGATAAAACTTACTCTCAAGCTCTAGAAAAACCAAAGATGGAGTTTAGCTGCTGCCAAGGGACAAGTTGGCACTGCTGAGGTAGGGAAGGGTGACAGGTGGCACTCAAGGAACCTGAGCAGATAGAAAGCTCACAGGAGCAAAGAGGAAGTCTCTTGAGTGTCCTCCTTCCTGTGCCCCAGTTGTCAGGACCAACACAGAGCCAGGTGACAGAGCAGAACATGGTTTTGCATCCTAGTTTCTCTAAGTTACTTTTCTCATTGCTGAGACAAAATACCTGACACCAAAAGTTAAAGGAGAAAAGGTTCATTTAGCTCAGAGTGTTTAAAGGTTTCAGCCCATAGTTGGTGGGCCCCAAGGCAGGGTGACGTGGCAGAGGGACATCACAGAGGAGAAACAGCTCATTACGGGCTGAAGGCAAAAGGCAGCAAAAGAGCCAGCAGCAAGCTGTAGCAGTAGCCCTCGGCCTGTTCCTACATTCTCACCCACCCAGAGTGGGGCGGCCTTCATCCT
Organism: Ctenomys sociabilis; assembly: GCA_004027165.1. Taxonomy (NCBI): domain Eukaryota; kingdom Metazoa; phylum Chordata; class Mammalia; order Rodentia; family Ctenomyidae; genus Ctenomys; species Ctenomys sociabilis. The sequence goes on from PVKA01015042.1 coordinate 16,849, forward strand.
AGCGCCAAGCCATGAATCAATCTCAGCATCTTTCCCTCTAGATCCAGCACTGCCCAAAAGCCCCACCTATGACCGCGTGAAGCTCTGGAGACCTCATGCCTCTGTGAAGGCATGGAGCTAAAAGACCACGACTTAACAGCATTACAGAAATGCACAGGCTGCATCAGAAGACTGACTGAACCGTCAGACTTGGGATAGCATGTCTGCCCTTTCACTGCTGATTATGTAACTTCAGCAATAACCTTCACATTCTGTGTCTATTTCCACATGTATAACATGGAGTCAATCCCAGAACTTGGGAGGCTAAGGCAGGAGGATCCCCACGAATTTGCAACTAGCCTGGGCTAAATAGTGATCTGAAGGCTAGCCTGCAATACATACAGAGGCCCTGCCTAAAAAAATGGAGTTAATATCTGTTTCATTAGAGTTTTTTGAGGCAGGAGATATAGAAAACTCAGGACAGTTTCCCTACTGCTTAGTAAACGAGCTACAACAATTATCATGAGGACAACTGAAAGCGTCAGCTGTGTTGCAGACAGCAGAAGCACAGGTTTTAGTTTCATCGTTCTATGAGCTATGCTAGCAGCAATGGAAATAAAAAACAAGTGGTTAGAGAGATGTAAGAAATACAGACTCTAAAAACCACAGAGACTATATACTCTGTTGAGTCCTATGAAAGATGACAGAAAGAGAAATACTTGGAGGAAACACCCTATTCAAATGGAAATTTCCATATCAGTATAATCTTATAACTCCATTAGAACTTTCAAGTAGCTCTGTGCCTGCCTGAAGCAATAACTCCAGTAATCAAAGAAATGCATATTAAACTAATTTCAGGCACTGTTTTAAATATACGAACCCATCCCTGATTCACTTAGAAACTTACTTTTGATGGATACAGTGAAGGTTGTAGTGACTCTGGGAAACATGGGCCAGAGCTGCACTGACATGGTAAATTTATAGAGCTCTTAAAAAACAAAAACAAAAATAAACAAACAACAAACAAAAAAAAGGGGCAGCAATTGCATGCCTGGGCATTTAGCCCAGAAAAATGAAGACTCACATTTACACAGAAATATGTTCACCATGTTCATAGTTGCTTTATGCATAAGGGCCAGAATTGGAAACAGTAAGTGGCTAAACAAACTGCAGAATAGCATGGCCAAGATCTTGCTTCAGAAAGAAAGGGGAGCAAGCTGTGGATGAACCAGTGGCCCCGGGGGACTTACAGTGGAAACCTGAATGAGCCCTCCAGCTCCATTTGCTTTTAGCTCACTGCTTTCAGTTGTCTCTAAAGATCAGGAATTTGGGGGTCAGCATGTGAGCTAAATGGATCACAATGCTCCCACCAGCTGTGCCGCAGCTGGCATTTCCAGTGTGGGTTATAACAACAGTTGCCTAGGTGATCACTGGCTTTACTCAGGCCCATAGCCAATGTGTGATGGGTGGCCATTTGACATCAAGGCACCCAAAACTCCCTTCTCAGATCATGTGAACACTGCTGTTGTCTGGGCAGGTGTCCTGCAGAGAACCGTGCAGCCGATAACACGCATGCAGACCAGAGACAACTTCTGCTGTGCCCTTTGGTCTCTGCTTCTTCATGCTGTAAGAAGCCCTCAGCCCAATCCTTGGGGACGTGGTTTTGAGTTTTGGTGTCTCATTTCTATGTCTGGCTGCCTTGTCATGGTAAATTTATAAAACTCTTGTAGCAGAAACTAAAACTCAACCCTCAGCCTGTGACCCTGCTCATGCTGCTTGCCACATACTTAGAGGCCAGCCTCAGTTAGCCTTGACTGTCCCTGTCTAGCTGCTGCTTCCAGATAACTGGCAGGACAACTTGACACATACACTATGCTGTCTGTATTTGTCCACTTAAAAGTACATTTATAGCTTTTCCAGCTTGCTTCAAGGGCTTTATGCCCAGAATAGATCAGTCAAGGACACATTCAACTCTACCTACAAACCCCCTTCTTCCCTCCCTCGTAAAATGTTCCTCTCTTATGATAAACAATTCTTCTTAAGTAAACCTTCTTAGAGCAAATATTCCTAATAACACATGACTCCATTCATGTAGTGCATGCATCCAATCTTGGAATAACCTGCTACCAGTTTTGTACTTCCTGCTTACAAACTGTATTTAAACTGAACTCAAAACTGACTCTAAGCTGATTTGGAACTGGCACCCATCAGCCTATTAGCTTTCTATTAAAGTTACCTTCCAAACTCCTTAGTGGGGAGCATTTTCCTTTGATCTCAATTTTTCCTGCAACAACCTTACAAAATAAATCTTTCTTTTGCAAATAATAAAATGTGCAAAACCAAACTGAACAGACAGGGAAAAAACCAATATTAAATAATTACCCAAAATTGAACCAGGCATGGTGGTACAGGCCTATAGTCCCAGCACTTGGGAGATTGAGAAAAAAAGATAACTGCCAGTTTGAGACCAGCCTGGAGGCTACAAAGTGAGCACAAGGCCAGCCGAAACTGCATAGCAACACCACCCTGTCCAAAAAAAACCACTGTGCAATGCCAGCACCACCCCAGGGGTCACTGCTGGGACAGCGACAAAGACTGGGCATGGTAGTGTGCACCTGTAATCCCATTCTTGGGAGCCTAAAAACAGGAGGATTATTACTTGTCCAATCTGTGTAGTAAGACCCCGTAGACTCATACTAAACACATTAAAAAAATAATAATAATATAAACAAATAAAAAGAAAAAAGATTACTCAAAGTGGCTTAAATGGCTATTACTTTTGACTTTTGAACACTGAAATCCACAGAAATAACCCAGCAATGTGATACTCGTCTGACTTACACCACAGTCTTAGAGGCACCTGCTGCCGTCCAGCGAAACACCCTTCCATGCTGTCTCTAGGCATTCTGGCGAGACCCAAAATGGCATGTTTTATGTATTTTCATTCTTATTTTGTGCTCTGAATCCTAAAATGAACCCACAGACTTTGTGCTAAGTAGAGGTTTCTCTCTGAGGTCTCTCCAAGCAGGGGCCCACCTTCCAGCTTCCGGCCAGGAGTTAACTCCTACCTTCACTTTGCGAGTCTCCCGTGTTCCCTCAGCTTCATCACATGCTCTTCCAGAAGCAGCAGGATGGATGCCACGCAGCCCGCACTTATGCGGGCCGAAGCCCTCAGCCTGGCTCCTGGCCACCACCACCCCCATGCCCCTCCGCCTGTGCTGCTTCTTTCCATATTTTCCCCTTTGCCCTCTGTAGCTTCCACATCTGCCAGGCTCAGTCCTGTCTGCAAACCCTTCAGCAGCTGTCTGCAAGCCTCTGTTGACACTTGCAAAAAAAAAGTGAGGCTAAGGAGTAGAAAGTGTGCCTGATGCCAATCGGTGCAGCCCATGTGATGCCACCAGCAAAAGCGTGCGTACACTTTCTCCGTTGCCCTCTCCTTGTCCAGCTGGCCTTCTCATCCTCTACAGACTGCCAGAGAAGCGCTGCTCCTGTGTCCCCCCCCCTTCATCTGATACTGGACACACCTGTAGTATGGCCTCTCTTTCTTTGCTGAAGGACTGCTTATAGTTTTGTCCTTGTCTGAACTCTGAGCATTCCCACGGTGGCATATTGTAGGTTCTCGATGCATGCTGAGTGTTTGCCCAGTGACTTTATCTCCTCATGCAACTCTAACACTCAGCCTCCAGTTACCCCATCTGATGGAAATGAGTGGCACAGAATAGCACAAAATAACTGACAAGCCGCAGGATGCTGTGATTGGATCCCCAGATCCTCAAGCCTTACCAGACCTGCCCTGAAGGCATCCTGAGCCAGCCCAAAAAAAAAACAAAATCCTCCAGGCTGCGCCAACGACTCAGTGACATGACCACCTCCTTGCCAAGTACAAGGTCATGAGTTCAATCCCTAGTACCAAATAATAGCATAAAATAAAATTAGAAAAATAAAATAACTGACGTACTGAAGTCCAAGAAGCCTGATTCAAAATGTTTTCTGTACTCAACAATGCAACAACAGGTAGCCAGTTGAGAGGCTTTTAGAGGGCAAAGTCAGTGGGATTCAGACCCACAGGGTGGGTAGGTGGCTGTAGAAGGCAGTAGAATTTGCACAGTGGAATTTGTTTTTCTATTTGTCGTGGCACCAGTTCACTGCTTTTGCCATCACAGCTGCATGTCCACCCTGCACTGTATTAAACTCTGCACTTCCTGCTAGCCCCACACTCTGGTGTCTGTCTAATGCTAAGATGCTTACTACAATGATGAAAAAGTAAGTAGGCCTTCCCCTTGGAAGGATCTTGAACACAGACCAGGAACCTGATGGGATGCACTGTGGCTCAGTGTGGCTTGCCTGGCAAGCATAAAACCCTGGCTTTGTCCCCAGTACTGCCAAAAAGCCACCCAATAAAAAACAGCTTGTGTCTTGATTACTTTTGTGAGATGAAATACTCCACGCCCAAGGTTAAAGAAGGAATGGGGTTTTTTTAGCTAACACTTGGTTGAGGTTTCAGTCCCTAATCAGCTAGTTGCCAGGCAGAGTGGCATGGCTGAGTACCCTTCAAGGCAGCAGAAGACAGCATGAGCAACATATGCCAAAAGAGGGAGAGCAAGCCTCCTTTCCTCCTTTATGTTGTATGCAGGTTACCCTCCCCCAAGGTGGATGGAGCACTCACACCATCTCCCTGCCCTCCTCTTGGATAGGCTCCGGATGCTTACAAAGTGAGGACCCTGGCCCCCTGCTGAGTCACTTAGATACACTTCTAAACTTCTCAAGGAGACACAGTGTACCAACCTGGTACATGCTGCAGGCCTGTAATCCTACTGGGTGGGTGGGGGGGGGGCTGAGGGTGGAGGTCTGGTTCATTGGCTGCTCCTTCACTGATGATGCTGACCAACGTGAACAGCCAGGCAGAGACAGAGGAAGAGAGGTTGGGAAGTGTCTAAGAGAATAAAGAAGATACTCTCTGAATAGAAGTGGACCACAGTTTCCTGCAGGGCAGATGGGCAAAGTGAACAATTGCAGTGAAGAATCAGACACTGACCGGAGAAGGCAGGGAAGCTGCAGTCTCCCAGTTACCTGGGCTTCACCTTCTCCAGTAGAAGCAGGGAAGGATAAGCAATCCAGACTTGAGGGGGCTGCAGTCAGTACTGCTCCTGACTTTTTTTTGTGTGTGTGGTACTTGGGATCGAACTCAGGACCTTGCACTTGCCAGGCAGACACTTATGCCACTGAGCTATATCCCCAACCCCCTGCTCCTGATTTTTAAATAAAAATTAATTGATTTTAATAAGGTTTTTCTGTGTCCTCCAGTCTGGCCTTGAACTTCTAGGCTCAAACAATCCTCCTGTCTCAGCATCCCAAGCAGTGGGGACCACACATATATACCACCATGCCTGTGAACTCTACCCAGGAAGAACTGCCACCTCCACCACAATCCAGAGGTGCTGCTTTGAAGGGAGAGAAAATAAAGGGCTGGGCTGTGGGACCAATGTGGCTGTTGCCTGCATCTCTGCCTACTTCTGTGAGAGGGACTCAGGCTGTGTTTGGGTTAGTCAATCTGTTTGTCTGTCTCTGTCTGTCTGTCTGTCTGTCTGTCTGTCTGTCTGTCTGTCTGTCTGTCTATCTATCTATCTATCTATTTCGAGGCAGGGTCTTCCTATGTAGCTTAGATTGGCCTGGCCTCATTGTGTTGTCCAGTCTGGCCTTGAACTTCTAGACTCAAATGATCCTCCTGCCTCAGCCTTCCAACTGCTGGGATTACAAGCATGTTCTATCACGCCTGCCTGTTTTGGGGATTTTAGTATTGAGGACTGAACCGAGGGCCTTCATACTGAGCTATATTCCCACCCCTTTTTATTTTGTATTTGAGACAGACTCACTGAACCACTTAAACGGCCCAGGATGGGCTGGAACCTATGCTCCTCTTGCCTCAGCTTCCTGGAGTACTAGCTTTACTCGCCTGTGCCATCCCACCTGCCTATGAGTGTCCCATCAAATGCTTGGGACAGCTGGCCTGAGATCTGGATTCAGCCTTCCTTCATCCTCTCCACTGCTGTCTATGCAGCACCTGGCCTGCCTGGAGGTCTTCAAGACTCTGGGTTCAAGTGCTGAAATCTTAGGCTCATGTAATTTGCGTTCCAATAGGAAGAACAACAACAGAGAAGTGAAAATCAACAGCTTGGGGCCCTGATTTTCACAAAGGCAGGGTCAGGTCTGGAAGGCTTCTCAGAAGGGAGCTCTGTGCCAAGGTCCAGACCCAAATCTCCTGGACCTGAGAAGCTGCTACCAGGCCTGCGGGTAACGCCCGGCATAAGGACCGAGGTTTGGACCCCCCCCCCCGGGGGGGGGGAGCGAGGGAAGGCCTTGGGAGGATCAAGCGAAAAAGGGGCGGGATGGGGGAAAGGGTGTCTGACTTCCTTAGAGCTTTCCCAGAGGTCTGTGTGCTGCGTCAGGGGCCAGGAACTCAGGCCTGCCTCATACAGGCACCTGCGAGGTCCCCAGGGCCTGTCCCGGGACTCCTGGCAGAAGCCTCTAGCGGCCCTTAGCAGCAGCGTTTCCTCGGGACTCCCCCGGGCTATGCATCTCTTGCTCAGGAACTCAAGCCTCTGTGCTCGGCCCCTCCTTGGTCTGCAGAGTGTGACGACCTCATCACGTGCCCGCTGCTCATCCTCCCACAATCCAGATCCATCTCTGTCGCTAACAGAGCCTCCTCTGAGCGCGCCATCCCCCTGGGGTGCAGCAGAGTCTATGCCAACTGCCCCCAGGTAATTCGCGCATCTGGGGTTCCTTGTGCATGTTTCAGCCTCCCAAAGCCTTCCCCCTCGCTCGACCATTCTGTGACTCCAGGTTCTCTGCGGAAACAGTTCAGAGGAGAAATACAATAGGAAGGGTGTGCGCGTGTGTCTGTGTGACACAGACATTGTAAAGGGGTCCTCACAGAGTGGCGGACCAGAGTTGGTGAGCCGGAGCTCTGCAGGGCAAGCTGCAGCCCTGCAGCAGAACCTACCTGGTAGTCTGGGTGGGTCAGCGAAAGCAAAATGCCTCCTGGGGACCTCACACAGGCCTCACAGGTCTTCACCCGATTGCAAAGGGCCCACATGCACTACGAAACTAACAACTTGCTTTCTTCGGATCCTACTAACCTAAATGTTAATACACCCCAAAATACCTGTGCCACATCTAGACCAGCATTTGTCTAAACAACAAAGCTCCTGGCGGAGCTGAGACAGTCAAACCTCATGAGGGAGAGTGGAGCCTACCGGCCTTGTGTTCTTCACTGCACCCGCACAGGGTTAAGCCGAACAGACCACTCTCGCTAGTGCAGTGCGACGTGCATCCAGCCACGCGTGCTCTGTGTGCCCAGCACCTTCCCAGGGCTGGGGCCACAGCAGTAAGCAAGATCGATGAGGCTTCAGTCAGACTTGCATGCCTGTATTTTGGCATCTTAAGGTCCTGTTAGGACCCCACAATGTGAGGCCCAAGCCAAACAGACTCTGTGAGTCAGACAGACCATGTTACTGAGTCACAAAAGATTGTTAAGGTTACTATGGTTACTGCCCTACCCTCCAGCGCGTGATGTCCCTACGTGCCCCACAGCTTGCAGATGTTCTTAAGATAACCCCACGGAGACCATCAATTTCCAGAACAGCAGGACCCTTCCAAAAATAACCCTCCCTAAACACCCACACCATCCAATTGTTGTAAAGGTCAATACGAGCCATCCTATCCGTTCGAATGTAAGCCCAGCTAACACACGCGATTGGCTTCTGTCACTCTGCTTGCTGCTTAGCCCACCAAAAATACTATATAATCCTGAGCGAACAAAGGCTCAGGGTCACTGTGGCCCAGTTGCCTCGTGGCCCTGTGTTGACACAGCCTCTGGAATAAATCCTGAACTTCCACAAGGCCTCGGCCCTTGGCGTCCTTCCTTCCGCGCCCGATCTTGCACCTAACAGTCCAATATGGAAAAAGAAACATATATATATATATTTTTTTCCTTGTTTATTTATAATTTTCCTGTGCTCGGGATTAAACTCAGAGGCTTCTCACTAAACTATGTCCCCGGCATTTAAAAAAAAAAAAAAAAGATATTTAAAAAATTTTTGAGATGGGATCTCACTGAATTCCAAACTTCCTCATGCTCAGCTGGAACTTTTTTATTTTTTTTAATTTTTTTTTTGTCTTTTTTTTGAGACAGGGTCTCACTATGCAGTTCAGGCTGGCCTTAAGCTCGCTTTGTAGCTCAGGCTGGGCTCGAACTCACAACAATCCTCCTGCCTCAGCCTCCCGAGTGCTGGGATTACAGGCATGCGCCACCACGCCCGGCCTCAGCTGGAACTTGAGATCCCTCAGACTCAGCTTCACAGTGGCAGCGCAAGCATGTGCCACCATGCCCGGCTTCGTGTTTTGTCTTGTTGGCTGGTGCTAAACAGCTCTGTAAACATAATTCCTTTGTAGGTCTGATCCAGGGTAAAAATGACCTCGGCTGGATGCCCTCCAAATGATACAGGGGAAAAAATGAAACTCCCGACCTGAAAGATACCTAGAATGAGTTCATGTTCTCTAAAACCTAAGAATGAATTTTAGGAACAAATGGAGGTTATGGGTAGAATATATTTATTGAGGGAAAGAAAGCTCCTGTCCCACAGAGCAACAGGAGAGGGGCCCTGAGCGGGTGGTCTCCAAGAAGCAGTGTCTTCCAGGGACTTTTATAGAGTAAAACTATGTGGTGAAATGGGTCTAAGATGGTAAGTTTCAGGAGGCAACAGCGATGGTGGAGTAGCATAGAAGCAGAAATAGGTGGAGGGAAAGCCTTTATTAACTCTAAACACACGGAGGGGATCAAGGGCAGGGAGATGGGCAGATCCTCTGACCTGATACAGGGCGCCTGAGACTTTATGGACTTTTGCCAGGGGTGGAATTTGAGAGGCAGGTTTAGTGACACACAAGGAGCTGATTGGAGGCTCCCTTGTGTGGGCAGGAAAGGTAAATGAAGTTGTACCCAGGGTTGGAGTGGGGAAGGAGGAGGAAGTGGCCATTGGGAAGGTGAGCATTAGATGACCACCACAATAATTCAGCAATTCATACTAGGACCAGAGCCTACCAGTGGAGAACATGGGAACTTGCTTAGGTGGGCATGAGGTGGGACAAAACTACAGTCAACCAATAAGATTGCAAGCACCATTGCTCAGGTAAAATTGATTGAATCTGAATCAAATGGGGAAGCAAGCAGGCATGAATACAGAATAGGGTCTCTTCTTGTTGAGGGTTGGGTTAGTGACTCATTTGGGCTTTTTCAAGTTGATTGATACCTGTTTAGAATATCAATCCCTGGTGCCCATCCCTAGGGAGGTGTGTGGCTACATTTGTGGCCTCTTTTGTCTTGAGGTCTGACCCACAGCAGGCGTGTCTATGTCTTTCAAAGTTGCAAAGTCACCTTCTCTTCCATTTCATCTCTTTGAGGGCCTGACCCTGTCTGACTGACTCTAATATTTCTATCTAATTAGCAGAATAGGATTCTGAAAAGAAAATAAAAATTATACCAGGCATGGTAAGGCACACCTGTAATCCTAGCACTGGAGAGGCTGAGGCAGAAGGGGCCACTATGAGTTTGAGGTGAGCCTGTGTTACATAGTGAGTTCAAAGCCAACCTGAACTGCAAAGCGAGACTCTGTCTAAAAAAAAAAAACGAGTTTGCTAGTTTGCTTGTGTTAGAATATATGGTCCATGGACTTGTAAGAATGACCCTCCAAAATTCTCAGGATTATTCAAACACTGATCTAGGCAATGCTGAGATAGGATGGACCTTGAAATTTGGAGTAATCCAGGTAGGCATGCCCAGGGATAAATGGTTGAGAAGCAGACAGTTTGTCCTTGACCAGCAGCAGAGGAGGAAGTCAGAAGCTCAGAGGGTGACAGGTGCCACTGCTGACTTGGGGGAGGAAGAGGCCTCGTGCTAATGGATGCGAGGCGCCTTTGGAGCACAGAGCAGCCCTGACAAAAGCCAAAAGGAAGAGGGACCTCCATCCTCCAGTCGTGGAGCAACTGCTGCCAGCAGCCAGAGTGGGACTGAAAGCAGGTTTCCTAAGTCCTCCAGAAAAGAGCCAGTTGGCACACGCTTCAATTTGGCCTGGTCTGATCCTGTCCAGAGAATCTAGGAGAATGAAAGCAGACTTCTGGGCCACAGAACTGTGAGCTAATAAATGAACATTACTTTTAAGCCTAGAAGTTTGTCATTATTTATTATGCAGTCACAGAAAACAAGTACAGAGTGCACAGCTAACTATCCATACAACTTTGTTAAAATCCACTTTTGAGAATGGGTAATCCAGTCAACAAATGGGCGAATGAGCTGAATGATACCTCTGAGAAGAAGCACAGATGGATGGTAAGTACGTGAAAAAATTGCTCAACGTGTTTTGTCACCAAGGAATTGCAGACCAAACGTACATCAAGATCCCATCCCCAAGGAAGGAAAGATCACAGAGGAGGCTGAAGAATTTCCGGTGTGATAGGCATGGTCATTAGCTTGTGTATAGTGATGGTGTATGTTGTGTATATACATGTTAAACCACAAAACTTCCCTTTAATTATGTGTGTTTATTACATGTTAATTATACTTCAATGAAGCTGATTAGTCACTTAAAAACTAAAAAAAATAATCCCATCCCATTCCAGTTGGAACAGCTATCATCAAGAAAAATGAATAATAAACAAGTGCTGGTGAGAATGTAAGGGAAAAGGGACCCTTATACACTCTTAGTGAGAGGGTAAATTAGTACAGAATGGGACCATAAGGGAAGAGGTGTGGGTAGGAAGGGGCAATAAAGTATAGTGGGGAGTCTGAGAGTGCTCAAAGCATGGCCTATGCCTGGACTGTGTAAAAACATCACCATAAAACCTAGTGGCTGGGGAAATGGCTCAGTAGAATAAGCACTTCCCCGGTAAGTGCAAAGCTCTGAGTTCAAGCCCTGATTCCACACACACACACACACACAAACTATTATCATACAACTAATACATGTTAAGTATAATTTTTTAATCTGATTTTAAGTAACTGAAAAGGCAAAGCTCTCATCTCAGTCTGCATAAAAAGAGACTGAGATAATTTGCATAAAAGGAGAATGATTGTGGTTATGTGGCCAGTGGTATTCATTTATGAAAACTGAAATTTGAAACATCTGAATCATTTTTCTAAAAAATGTCTGTGGCAAAGTTTTAAACTATCATGGTAAAAGCAAAACAACTGAGCAAGAGCCAAGCACTGTGGCGTGTGCCTGTAATCCCAGCACGCTGGGAGGTTGGAGCTGGGTGATCAGAAGCAGGAGCCCAGCCTTTGCGAATTAGTGAGGACTTGTCTCAGAAAATAAAAAAGGCCTGGAGATGTAACTCCTTGTGAAGGCCCTGGGTTCAGTCCCCAGTAGTATCACACACACACACACACACACACACACACACACACAAATCCATAAGCCATGTCCATCAAGTCTGTGTAAAATATTTAGTATCATCTTCATCACAATTATAAGGATAAGTCATAACATAGTCAACTCCTAGTATTAAATACTCCAAAGATTAAAGAACTGAAGGAAATGAAAAATTTGTTAATGCTTCCAAAATGAGGGCTTCAGGCAAGCAGAGCTGCATTTCTGCCCGTAATAAATGTAGATGGATGTGTTCTATGATCATTTAATGTGTCTGGAATAGACTTCCTCTTGGTGTCTGGTAAGTTTCTTCCTTTTTATTCATTAGGTTTCTCTAGACTCATTCATCTCCAAACCCTCAGAGCCACCAAAGTGCCCCCTGGAACCAGTCAGGACACAGGACAATGGTGCTTCTGGATCAAAACATTCCAGCTCAGAAGGGGAAATGGTGGCCCAGAAAGAGGCCTGGCCCACACCACAGAACCGCTGTTTGGGTGCAGGGCTGGGGCTTTATTTCTTAGATGCTAAATAGGGATAGAAGCAAGCCTGCCTGGCCATCTTTCGTCAGAAGTAACCTGTTGCACACAAGCCATTTCTGACAGAATTAGAACGGTTCTCCGTTGCACATTCTGGGTCCCTCAACAAAGATTGCCCTAACTTCTTCCCTCCTACACTGTCAACTGAAAATGAACCCATTTCTAATGGCCTGCCATTCGTGAGGCTTGTGAGCCACTGTGTTCACGTGGCTTCAGTCACTGCCAGCTGAGATACATAGAAATGAAGTTAGCTTTACCACAGAACAGACCAAAGCACAGAAAGCTTCTGACCTGCCAACAAAGTCAGGTCAGGATTGGGCCTAAAATTGTTTTCTTTTTCCCTCAGGATCCTGACAGTTAGATAATTGTGCATATGAGAACTATCAGACTGAAATATGTATCTCAGATTAACAGCTTGGCAAGTGTCCACATCATGCAAATCCCTAGTGCAACCTGGAGCAGCCAAAACCTGCTTTGGACTGGTGTGCCCCAGGCTCTCTCCTCGAAATTCATCTGGGTAGACCTCAGCTCAGTCAGGTGAATCCCAGGGAGGGGTTAGGGAGGGGACCCTGGGTCTGCAGAGTCCTTGGAGGCAGACTGCAGCAAGGCTTGACATTCTCCCTCACACACATACATCTGGGGCAGACCCTGCTCCCCTCGTTACATGGACATGGGAGGGGAAGTGGCCTTTACTTTACCTAGAGGGGAAACAGATGTGGACCAGATGATCTGTCAGACCTAGTGACTCTGCTGTCCACAAAAAGTCAGGGGGAATTCACCACATCCCTGCCCCTGAAAGAATGGGTAGATAATGGAGACCTCAGAGATGGGGGAAGCTCCCTCTTCTGTAGGGATAGAGGTGATGGAGCCAGGCAATGTGAAACCCCTGCCAACAGAAAATGTTGCTGGCTCTCTAGGCAGGACTTGAAATTGATAGTTCCAGTATTTCCAAAAGCTCTGAGCCCAGGACTTTCAGGAAATCGATAGAGCACACAGGTAATTATTCCTCACTGTGGCCTGGTGCTTAGGTTATTCCAACAGCAGAACCTAAGCTGGGAGAAAGCATGGTACTTGGAGGAAGACATCTTGCTTTATAGATTACATGGGAAACAGTGGAAAGCACTGCCATCTTAGAGTCTGCTCTCCCACTTCAAAATGCAGACCAGCTGACCCACGTAAAGAGCTGGAGGGAGGCTGTCAAATGCGCGAGTCCCTTGATAAATGGCATTATTCACAGTTCCTGACATTTCTGTGGGTATGGTCACTGACACAACAGAAGGAGTAGATCATACATATTTAGGCTAACTGGAAAGGAAAATGTAATTCTGGGCAAAGAGTTGGACTATGCTTCCCTCTGTGCAGATTTGAAGCTAAACCCTCTTAGTTGGAGCTGTAGATCTCTTTATCTATGTGTACATGTGTGTCTAAGAGAGCTGATACCTTGCTCTAACCATCAAACGCCAAATCCTAAACATAGTGAACGTATTACTTAGTGTGTACCAAGTACTTTGGTAAATCAACTATTAATTTGTTTCTACTAGATAGATATACAGCACATATGAAGAGTCAGCAAACATTCGTGGGTGAATTGAACAAGTGGTCCTCATAACTTCCTAAAGTTATGATTGGAATATAATTTGCTCTACTTTGTAAATGTGGTAGTGAAGTTAGATGCAGAAGAACTGGTCCAAGATTCCAAAATGTGTTAGACCGAGGGCTGGAAACCAGTCCTCTATCTGGATATGTGAGTCTTCCAGATTCCTCTGGTGTGGTGAGATTTATGAAAAAGCGTGTCAATATGTATGAAAGGCATGAGTCTCACACAGAGGCTATAGAAAAGGAGCTCCAAGAAGGGAGACACTGAACACATGTTGCCCATCCGGGAAGGCACACACTGGCTTCGTACGCCAGCAAGCCTGGCCTGGAGGGGAGGGAAGAAAGGAGATGCGAATTCCTATAGGCAGGGTAGTGTAGGAGGAAGAGCCGCACAGCCTGACTGGGTGGGAAGGGAGCATCACTGTGCGACAGCTGTCTGTGACAACTCCATAAGGCACGCAGAATGATCCCCCCCTGACAACCAGGGACCCAGAACCAGAGGAAGCTACTCAAGCTTATGCCCTGGACCTCTGTGGGTCTCAGTGTCCTCATCTGTAAAATGGAACTGAGGGTTGAGGACCCACACAGGGCTTCTCGCTGGCTGTGGGCATGGACTTTCCAAGGACTTTGAGGAGGCCGGCAAGCAGAAGGGGCCGAAGCTGGGGGTGGGGGGTGATGCTGAGGAGTACTGGGGCGGTGTCCCGGGAGGAGGGCCTCCCTTCGCAGCCCAAGGTTATGGGGAGGATTATGAGATCAGAAACAGAAACTAAAACCACAAGAAGGACCATGGGGGTAGCTGGAGGCCTTGCTGAGCCCCAAGGGAGGCTGGAACGCAGGCCCCTGAGTGTGCGCCCTGCTTGTTTGTCCTTCGGCCTCTTTGCATTTTCCCCCTGCCTTCTTTTTCTCTCTTTTCCTCTTCTAATCTCTCTGATCCTTTCCTTCCTTTTCTTTTCCCCAACTGAGTTAAAATATGCAGAAGCCTTTTTAAACTGAAAAGCTATAAAAAGATACAGGACTATTATTAATATTCTCTTTCCTCTGTGTCAGTAGCTCTCGACTGGGGACAAATGTGACTCCTGGGGGACACCTGCCAATGACGAGAGAAGGTTTGGGCTGTCATGACTGCAAAGGGGGCGCACTGCCTCCCGGTAGCACTGTCGCCCCGCAGTGCGCACAGCAGCCCCTCACAGCACACGCTTGTACAGCCCACCTGTCAGGGGGGCAGCAGCCACTGCAGCCACGCTGAGCCCTGCCTGTGGCTCCGATGTGGGGCAGGAGAGGCAAGCAGGCCTGCCGAGACGGAGGAAGCTTTCAGGAATCTGACGCTTTTTCAGTGTGCAGTTTTTCAGAGGCAATATGATAAGTGTCGTCTGTCGTCTCACTAAGTGCCAGACTTCTCAGAAAGCACTTCACATAGGGGACATGGTTTTCCCGACTGCCCTTCCAGGTAGGAACTAACAAGTTCACACAGCAAATACGTGGCCAAGTTAGGAAACAAACCCGGACACCAGCGAAGCCACAGCCTGCAACTCTGCTGCGCCATTTGGATGACAAAGGTGACGCTCCACGGAGTCACCAGTCTGGCCTGCTTCTCTCATGGTTTTCTGCAGAGCTTTGAGTTATCATATTCTTTTTATGCTTTCTTACTAAGGCTTGCTTGCCTTAAGCTACTCTTAATCTTACAATGACCAGCTGAGGTACTTTTCTATAATTATGGGGGGTAGAGATAATTCCCTTTGCAAAGCTTATTGGTAACTGCAGACTCTAATTTCATTTCCGTAGCAAGCTTCTGCCTTGGTTTTGTCACCTGTAGATGGAAATATTGTAGGACTCTTTTTTTCACTGTAGGACTTTTAAATGCGAGCTAGATGAGTGAATGCAGCGCTCTTCAACACACAGCCATAGACAAGTCTTGAAGACTTGCTTCTCATCTGTAGAGAAAGGAGTGCAGCAATTAAGAATGTGCACTCAGGTTTATAGCAACTTGTCAGAGTACTAGACTAATTTTATATTTTCAATAATAAAATAATAAAGGGCCAGCCAGAAAGGTCAGCAGACTAAAGCGCCTGCTGAGGTACAGCACAGTGGCCCACTGTGCCAGCCCCGCCCCTTGGGTGCACTGAGACGGCAATTGAGACTGGGCATGGTGGCGTGTGCCTCTAGCCTCAGCTTGGGAGGCTGAAAACTGGAGAGTCACTACCAGTCTGGTCTACATAGACAGACCCCATAGACTCTGTAGACCCAGTCCTAAAAACACCAAAATGATAATAATAATAATAATAAATAGTAGCTGAGTCTTTTTTTTTTTTCTTATTTGTTTGTCTTTTTGAGACAAGTTTTCACCATGTAGTTCAGGCTGGCCTTCAATTCACTGGATGGCCCAGGCTGGCTTTGAACTTGGAGTCATCCTCCTGCCTCAGCCTAGGATTGTGTGCATGTGCCACCACACCAGCTCAACTTATTTAAGCTTTTCACTTTGTAGTAATTAATCTTTGTTGAACTTTACATAGCATCCTTTTTTTTTTCACTGATTGTAAACTGTGAAAGAATTCTGGGTCATCACCATAGAGCACTCACGAAGGGCCGAGCTAACACAAGTTCAGCAGCTAACGCAGCACCTGGCGCTCAGTGCTCCCTAAATGCTGGCTAACAATAATGACAGCCCTTCATCCTAACAAAATGAGTTCTCGGTCTCAAAGATGTATGTGCTCAGATTTATCTTCTGTGTCATTTTAAGTTCATCTTCAATTCTATTAAATCTCTTTCCCACAGTGTGAGCCATTAAGGGAAGTGCTGCTCTCCTCCTCGCCATTCATCATGTGTTATCAGACACTAAATATTTTAACAATCCGTGTCTCCCATTGGTCTCAGGGGGGAAATAGCCGCCTCAGCTCACAGCTGTTCCAACTCCATTCTGCTCTGGAGGCGACCTGGTCTCTCCCTGTACCCCAGCTGCTGAGGACCATGTTCTGCAGGGAAGGGGTGCCACTTGTGCACACTTTCATGATCCTCCCAGGAGAAGGGCCAGCACTCCTGTCCTAAGAAACTACACCATTTAACAGCTCAGGTATTCTTGGGTCACCCCATGATTCCTTAGCGTCCTTCAACGACCTTCACCAAGGCTCCTATTTCAAATAAGACAAACTCCTGGGTAACAGAGGCATTCCTGTTGATATTATTGACACTACACAATGAGAAAGATGAAAGATGAAAGATGAAAGGGGCAGCAAAGAACAAAGCACAGGCCGGTCCCCGCAGGAGGTCTGTGCTTCTCCCCCCCAGGTGCCCAGTGCCCTCCCTCCCTCTGACCTACTCCACACAACCTATTTTCTCTTTCCCTGAACCAAGAACATTAGACCCATATCATCTTTTCTGAAATCCCACTGAGGACTCTCTTGAGACTTTAACGACGCTCGTTAAGATAACCCAAAGCATGGTGAGAATCTGACTTCCCCGCTGAAGGGTCTAGCACCGTTCAGTAGAGGTGCAGCCGGCTGCCGACCTCGGATGTGAACCTGCTTCAGGAACAGCTGCTGGGTCCTCCTCCTAAGCGCCAGCACCCCTGGGAGAGCCTGGCAGGGTTCACACATCTTGTCACCACGCTCGCTCACTCCCTCCTGCCCGCGGCGGAGGGCCTCTTCCCAGCTTCATCATTCACATAATAAAATCTCTTTGCCCCAGAGGAATGCAGCTCGATTTCTTTTGTTAAAATCTCATTAAAGCCTGCTTCAGCCTGTAATAATTCGTTAATAGATGGCCAGGCTATTTGGCTGCAATTGGGTTTTCTTTCTTTTTTTCTCAGGTCTCATAATTGTTGCCTAATCTCCGAGGCATTTTAGCTGTCCCTGAAGTGTGACAGGTGCTGCAGCCACTGCTAACCACTGGGTGCGCTGAGAGGGCTCAGACTCTTCCCTGGTCTCTTTCCTTTTGAAACTGCTTCCTGTTCAGCAGGACAGGGTGGCCCTTTTCATAAAACCGGGGTGAAGTCTCTGGTGTGCTTCCTGCCCCATGGTTTGCACTAAGCCTACCTGACTGGAGCCTCGCTGTCTCTTTCTGGCGGCATCTGCACAAATCCTCCATAGCGAACAAACAAGATATTTACCGAGGGTTCATGCAAATGGCAGCAGCTAAAATATTTTCAGAGAACATGACGGAGTCTGTCTAAAGCCTCAGTGGTTCCTGGGGAAATCCGATGAAAGCACGGGGTGGAAGTGGATTATAAGTCATAGTTAGCAGAGATGTAGTCAGGGAGTTGGAGTACTCCGAGTTCTTCCTGAATCTTGGAAGATGCCAGGGGCCCTAAACCTAAACAGAAGGAGGAAATCCTTTCCCAACACCACGCCTGGCAGGCCAACTCCCTCCTTTATAAAGCAGGGAGGGATGGGGAGGAATGAGTTGTATGCCTTCATTTGCTGGCTCCACCTGTCAAGCAATGTTTTCACCAATCAGAATATAGCATGGCTACTGAGTTACCCGGTCCTGATGCAGCAGTTAGGGGGCAACTACCTTCTGATGGTTTGAGAGGGAAAATGAGATTCTATAAACACCATAACTAAGTGTTAATGCTAATAGTGTTGCTAATGACAATATGCATAGCTAACATGATGTTTTAATTCCTTTACTTCTCATTAACAGTTTTATAAGGTAAGAGTTATTATTCACATTTTTAGGGGAGCTTTATTTATTTATTTGGTGCCGAGGACTGAACCCAAGGCTTCCAGCTTGCTAGGCAAGCATTCTACTGCTGAGCCAAATCCCCAGCCCCTATTCCCATTTTTTTTTTTTTTTTTTTTTTTTTTTTTTTTTTTTTGTATTTTAGGAAAGGGTCTACAGGGTGCTCAGGGTCTCACTACTAGATCGGACTCGTAGTGATTGGCCTATTTACAGCCTCCCAAGAGCTGGGATTACAAGCACCCACCATCACGCCCAGTGTCAATTGCCATCTCAGCATGCCCTGGGGGGGGGGGGGCAAGACAGGCATGGGGAATCGAAACCCAGGCACCTGAGCCTGCTTGCAGGCACCTTAATCCGCTGAGCTATTTGGCCAGTCCCCCATTCCCATTTTTAAATAAGGAAACTATAGATGAAGTGATGAGCTAGCAGTTGAGGCTGAAAATGCTGACTCCAGAGTTTGCTTCCTTATCCAGTGAAGCCTTTTATATTATCTGTGCTAAAATATCTGACTATTTGAAACAGGAAGGACTTGCATGTATCCTTCTAAACCATCCTAATGGTCCTGTGACTGGGAAGATAGACCTACCTGATAGAGAGAGAGATGTTTGGGAAGTGGGATTTAATAACATCCAGGTTAGCGAGTGGCAGAGGGCCATCATAAATGAGGCATGAGGTACAGAAAATGCAAAGAGTCGGTGGGATGCGGCTGCTGAGTGGCCTCCAGGAGGCAAGCTTGGAGAGGCAAGAAGAGCTCTGTGGGATTCCTCGGAGGCCATACTGAGAAGCCCAGGTGTATGCTGTGAGCAAAGAAGCATCCACTGCAGAGTTGCAGTGTGGAGGACAACAGCCATACCTGCCCCCTGTTGGGATGGCCTTAGTCTATTTTCTGTTAGCATAGAGTACCTGAGACTCTATGACATTTGTAAAAGAAAAAGGATCATTTGTAAAAGAAAAAAGTCATGTTAGTCAGTTTTCTGTGACTGTAACAAAGGGTCTGAGAGAATCAATGTGAAAAAAGAAGAAAGGTTTAGTTTGATGCAATTTCAGCCTATAATCCTCTGGCCACACTGCCATTCTGTGGTGGCATATTATAGAGCCAGCATCTCCCCTCATGGTGGGCAGAAAGCAAAAATCTAGGAGGACGCAAGGCTGATGCCCTGCTGTCCCTTCCAAGGCTATGTCTCCAATTACCTAACTTCCTTCCACAGGGCCCCACCCCTTAATGGTTCCACCCCCTCTGAAGGCTGCATG
Source organism: Ctenomys sociabilis (assembly GCA_004027165.1). NCBI lineage: Eukaryota > Metazoa > Chordata > Mammalia > Rodentia > Ctenomyidae > Ctenomys > Ctenomys sociabilis. Next base: position 36,302 of record PVKA01015042.1, read on the forward strand.
GGATGCAACTTACACAGTGTTTCCTACATTTGTGAACTCTCAATGACAAAGACTGGGGTTTCTGTTTGTTAAATTGTCCTTTGCAAAACTGTGAAATAAAAATGAACAAAATTGGTTCCAGGTCAAGATTTTTTTGTCTGGAACTACTGCTCACTCTTTCTCTGCCTTGCCTGCATGTTCTCCCTCTCCCCAAGATCCCAGAGCTTTTCTGCTCTCTTCTTCCTCCCATAAGATCATTCACAGGAAGAGTGCCAAGCTGTACATGCTGATCATGTGACACAGGGCTGCTGTACGCAGTCGGAGGACCAACATGGGGCACATCCTAGGGACACCCTTCCCTGGAAAGAGGCCTAGCCCACCCCAGTGCAAACCAGGAAACAAAACCGAAATGGTGGTATTTCACTCAGAGTTGAGCCACTGGTGAGTATTAAGGGACTAAGAGACACTTAGTCCCTTAGTCTGAAGGGCACTAAGGGACCCTGTCCCCCAGTCCCTGCAGCCAAGTAGGCAGCTGCTTCTCCCAGTAACTTGGAAACCCGTTCTCCTTCCCAGTGTAACCTCACAGGCAATTAAAGTCAATCCCATGCTGCTGTTTTAAAAAGTCAGCTGACATTATGTTGAAAGACGGCCTGTGTCTGTGGCCTCCCCTGGGCTGCCCTCTCTGTAGACCCATAGCTTTTCTCCTCCACTAAGGTTAAATTCTCCACAGGGAATTTAGGCAGAATCATTTGTGCTCATGGTGCTTGAGGGATTCTTTTACTTTATCAAGTGAATATCTTCAGTGAAACAGTCTCAGTTCTTTGGAATACAAATCCTTAGCTTGAGGTTGCTTGAGTGGAAATTTTTAACAAGCAGCTCCTTCAGCTCCTGAGCTTCGCAAAATGTGATTTTCTTAATATGTGTGTTCCCAAAGCTAATAAATGGACATTACTCGGATCTGGGCACATCTTATTACTCAGCTTGATCCTAATATCACTGGCAAAATCCCCATGTGCTGCGCTAGCAAAGAGCTAAATTCATTATGTCCTGGGACATGACTCATGCCCGGACACAGTCTCAGTGACACAGACAGAATGCCTGTCCCCTGGGGGACAGCAAGAGCTGCATCCTCTGGCTCCTGTGATGCCTCCTGATTGGCAGCAACCCTTGCTGCTGACGGCTGATGTGTGATGGGCTCCAGACTCCTTATGATTCCTGATGCTGAGGGGAAAGGAAGGCCGAGTCCTTGGTTTGGGTGAGTGGAGATGACAGCAGCACGGTGAAGGACTAGGAGGGAGTGCAAGTGCCACCCCGCAGGAGCAGCAAGAGTGAGACCAGCTCTGTGCATTGTGGGACAGGCAGGAGCGCGGCAGGGCAGGCTCCCTGACGGACATGCTGAATCGCCCTCTTTTGAAGCAGAGGCATCCCAGCCCACCCCAGCAAGGCACTGAAGTTGGGCAGATTGCAGAATGCTCCTGGGTTCAAGGAGGGACACTGCAGAGGAGAGTGCTCTCAAGTCTTAACAGGATCAGAGGTCCCGCAGCTTCAAGGGAGGATTGGCCATGTGGAACTTGGCTCTGCTGGCCCACAGCAACCCCCACTTTCCCAGCCGACTGCTGACTGCTCAAAAGGGGGTAGCCACTGGATGACTACATGCACACAGCCCTGGGTGCTTTCCACAGTGCTGTGGGAAGCATCCCAGTCTGCATGCTCTGCACCCCGATGTTTCATGGTCTCTAGCCAGCAGCTACTTTCTTCCTCTTGTGCATTGAGCCCCAAGCATTGTCCAGTGGTGCCCTTCATTCAACTCTTGGTCATGGAGCCCTTCCGAGCCAAACCTTATGAAGCCCTTCTGGGCCTGGTGCAGCTCCCTTCCTTCATACTCCAATAGCAGCTTTCTCTGATCGCTCATTCACTGGTTCCTTCTTGGGCTATTTATTGACCACTTGTGAATGTGGATCAGACACAGTACCAGGCAGGGAACAAGACAGATAATATCCTGATCTCAGGGGACTTATTGTCTACTGTGGAAATCAAGCAGTACAAACATCCTACCTATTGCTGCTGAGGGGATGGCCAAAGGTATTTTTGTAACTGGAGCAATAAAAATTCTAAACTTACCCAAGATCCTCTGATTTTTGCTTGGGTTCAAATGAAAATGTAAGTCACAGAGGTGTGTGATCAGCTTGGGGAAAGAATCTGTCATGACGAACACTGTTCCTGCACTTTTCTAAGTGCTTCTCTGAGGCTGCCAAGCCCCCAAAACTGTTTTGTTATCTCTTATTTCTCCTTCTCCAATGAGAATCTATCTCTACAGGGCAGTTGCTTAACTAAGCATGAGAGAGAAAGCAACTGTACTGAATTAACCCATACTAATGTATGAATGATGAGTGAGGCCAGAGTCCTCATAATTTTTGAATTTTTTTTGCCAACCCTAAGTAATATCTAGATCTTTCATGTTTTCCTACAACTTGGGAAAAAAGAAGGCATTGTAGGAAAGGTTCCTTGGGAGTGGCCAGCTGTAGGTTCCTGAGAACAGAGAACACTTTGTTCTTCAGTTCTCTGTTATCCATTCCAAGAGTCACTGAATTGAGGATGGTGAAAGACAGATGGGGAGGGGGAGGGAGAGGTGGCAGGCAGGATAGCAGGTGAAGATAAGGAGCAGGAAGACTCAGAGTAGGGGGGTGGGAAGGGGAGAGTAGGGAATCCAAAGGAGAGGTGAACAGAAGTGAATCCAACCCAAGGCAGGTTGGTTTCTTGGTTCTTTCAGTGAAAAGGGCTGTAGCAAGGAGGGATTTATTTCCAACAGAAAGAGGAAGAGAGAGAAAAACGCTTGCTAGAGCATGAGTGCGGCCAGGAGAAAGCCAAGTGCCAGAGGGTGCTGAGCGCTCAGGGTATTGCTCAAGCTGTAAACATCTGTCCAGCACCACTGCAGGGACTGATGACTATCGACTCCACCGTCTGCAGCCTCCCCAGGGGCCCTACGGCTGGCAGGAGGGGTTTGCAATGATTGGACCATCAGAGGAGCCCAGGGATCACCCCTAGTAGAATTACAAGGATGGGTCTCTGCAGATCTAATGTAACTAGCAGCTGCATTCCACCAGAAGGCTGCACTGGGATTTTCCACTGAAGCCAAACTAAAGTGAAAATGAGAGACTGAGAGAAACAGACAGAGACAGAGAGACAGAGCATGACACAGAGAGACATAGGGTGACACAGAGAGAGACAGAGGGTGACAGAGAGATACAGGGTGACAGAGGGAGACAGAGAGACAAAAAGAGAGATATCAGAAGTCAGGGAGTCAGGACCAATTTTCTTCAAGTCTCAGAAAATAAGGACAAAGCTTTTTTTTAAGCTGTCAAAGAAAAAGAGTGACAGGCACACACCTGTCATCCCAGTATCACTGGGTGCTGAGGTAGGAAGACTGCTGTGAGTTCAAGACCAGCCTGGCCTGTATAGCAAGACTCTGTCTCAAACAAACAAACAAATAATTTGCTTTGTTTGTTTTTTGTCTTTTTTTATTTTTACTGTATTGTTTTGGTTGAATTGTTTTTTAGAGGAGGTTTTTTGTTGTTATTGTTGTTGTTTGTTTTTGGTGCCAAGGACCAAGCCCAGGGCTTCCAGCTCAGTAGGCAAGCATTCCACCTCCGAGCCAAATCCCCAGCCCTGAAACAAACAAATAAAGACAAGTGAAAGAGCAGACCTCTGGCTGCAGGAACCCCAAGAACCTGTTCCAGAGTCAGAGAGCCAGGCTCTCTGAGCAACAGATTCCCTAAGGAAGATCTGCAGAATACCTCAAAGGGATTGGCCTGCAGCAGATTACAGAGCAGGAAGCCAGAGCTGCGCGCCTGACCTGCCCGCCGGGCCTGCCGGCCTAGTCCTTCCCCGGGCACAACACCCACAGCCAGCAGAGGAGCTGCTTCTGTGGGACCGCCAAGAAACTGTGGTGCTCAGATTTAGAACCAAGGGGACCCAGGCACCACCCACCGGTGGTTTTCTGGCTGGTCAAACCCCTTCATCTCAGAACACTGCCCTGTGTGAGAGGAAAGGAGTTCTCTGTTGACCTGTGGCCTTTTCTGTCACGGAGCTGTGCCCTCTTCTTGCAATGTACCTTTCCCATGTTCCACCCAACACCCCAAGACCATGCACATAATTGCTGTGGGGTGAGTGGGATGTATACTCTTGATGATGATAAGGTCACATATCCCAGGGAGCCAGAGCACGCACACAAAGTCTTGGCCATTTGATTTTATTATTTTGAGACAGGATCTCACTGGATAGTTCAGACTGGCCTTGAATTCATTATGTAGCCCAGACTGGCCTCAAACTCACCAAGTCCTCGAACACAGCCTCCCCAGCACTGAGATCACAGACATGTGCTACCATGCCTAGCTTGGGTCTTGGGTATTTTATTTCCCCTCTAAGGCACCTCTGGGAGGAGAAAGGAAAAATCTCAGACGCAAAGACCATCCTATGGGGAGGAGCCAGCCAATCTGGAGGGCGATGGGCACATTCTGGGGGGTCTCGGCTGCAGGTGCAACTCCACAGACCACAGGTATCCAGGTCTCTCTGCCTTGTGTCCTTCTGTGGTGTCCTGGGGTGATCTTCACCAACCTGTGGAGAGCAAAAGAAATGCACATGGAGAGTCCCTTACCGGGAGGGACCAGTTTCTCTGAAGGATCTGGGGATGGAAGGTGGGGCAGGATGAACCCTAGCATCCATAGGCTAAAGTCTCTAAACTTGCATTAGAAATCTGATCCATTTTTAAAAGCTAATTTCCATGTTAGACTGTTTGATTTTGACATATTTTGCATTCCCATCACATTTCCAACACTTGACACTTGATATATGACACTTGACACATAGAGGTGCATACTGTGTCATTCTGCATGGTACACATGAGCCTCCTACAGTTGAGACTGGCAGGTGACAGTCCCATTGACGCAGGTAGGGATTTCTTTTTCAGTTTTCCTAGAGGGAAGGGGAGAGGAATGAGGCTTAAGTAGAGTGTCTCTAAACAGATGGCCAATGTGCACACAAGGGTAACAGCCTCAGCACTCCAACTCAGTCTAGAAAAAAGTCATGAGTGGGGAAAGTGAGCCTTGTACATACTTTGAAAATAGTGGACAGCTCTGTGGCTTGCTTTATGCATATTTAATTTTTTTCCAAAATCAGTGACAAGTTCTGCTCTTGTGAAAAGTGCTAGGAGAAATGTGATCTTTCACAGGGAAATACTTGTCGGCCCTATCAAAGTGCCACCCTTTCCTCTGGTGGGTGGTTAGGCTGACATGTGAGTGACTATGATTGAGAGAATCCAGTTCAGTCTCCTGGGGTAGTAGGTGGGGGGTCAGTTGAGGACCTCTGACCAGCACTTTTTAAAGGAAATAATAAAGTAGGCATGGTGGCACATACTTGTAATCCAGCACTCAGGTGGCTGGGACAAAAGGACCACTGTGAGTTCAAGGTCAGCTTAAACTACACAGTGAGATCCTGTCTCAAATAAATAAAATAATAAACAGAACGGAAAGCAATAGTTTCATTACTGCAACCCACACTGGATTGGCCTCAAGTTGGCAACCATAAGCAAGTTCTTCATTTTTCTTCTTTAAATTTCTCTTTCATAGCCGGGTGTGGTGGCGCAGGTCTGTAATCCCAGCACTCGGGAGTCTGAAGCAGGAGGATTGTTGTGAGTTCAAGACCAGCCTGAGCTACAAAGTGAGCTTAAGGCCAGCCTGAACTGCATAGTGAGACCCTCAAAATAAATAAATAAATAAATATTCTCTTTCACCATTGCTCAGTGAAATCCTTGGGTAAAAGTCAAAGCTTTTGGAATTCTTAAAATATAGAAAAAAATATATAGATTCCTGCCAAAACATACTGTATTCTGAAGCCACCTAGCAACAACTGAGAGTATTTTCTGTTTTGTTTATTACAAACAAAGTCTGGGATTAAACCCAGAGTTTGTTTTGCTCTGACCTTTCAAAAAATTTAAATTTTTGAAATTTTAAATTTTTGAGACAGGGTCTCACTAAATCCCTAGACTACCCAGACTGGTTTTATACTTGCATGCATCCTGCCTCAGCTTTCCGGGGTGCAGAGATCATAGATTTGAAGGTGTTTTTATAAGCTACGTTGTTGTTCTTCCCATGATGTCCAAGTGGCTACTTAAAATTGGGCTGAAACAAGCTTTTTGAGCCTTCCATGCACCGTGGAGAGAACTACAGATCAGTGTGGGCTATACGGAGTCATGGTTAAGTACATGCGTGAAAGACACAATCTTGGCATAACAACTTACCTGTGGTCTAAGCACCTCCTCCATCAGGTCCTTATCTGGCTGAGAAAAGAAATACAGCAAGAAATCAAATCGGTGCAGCCAGCTGCTGCCTAGAAGAGGGAAGCAAGCAGGGCACTGATGGCCCCCACACTCACTGAGCATTGCATAACACTTCCCAGGATGGGAAGTCCTCCCTGAACTGCACCTTTTTCTTGAAGAAAAGTCCAGCATTTGCCCCTGTGGCCACCATTCTGTTGTCTGGCACAATCTGTATCTCTGCTCTGCAGACCAGTCCTAGTCTAAGTTGGGTCTTTCCTGTAATCTCAGCACTTTGGGAAGCTGAGGCAGGAAGGCTATAAATTCATGGCCATCCTGGGCCACTTAGCAAGACCCTGGCTCAAAATAAAAAAATAGAAAAGGGTCTGGGGCTGTAACTTAATTTGAAGAATGTGTGTAGGGGGGAGAGCATCAATTCTGGCAGCTCTGTCCAATTTACATGCTATAATGCAAAGTCCTTACACATGGTCCTGCTAGCATTTCAAATTTGGCTTCAGTGGAAGTCTTGACATTGGACTTCATACAAGGATAGCAATTCCCAGCCAGCAGGTCTTCATGAATGTGTCTCTTTCATTGCACTGATAATCATTGGAGGACTGGGACTTATTATATTGTTGGGTTCCTCAGCATCAAGAACATCACCTGATAAATTACAGGCTCTTAATAGTTGCTGTTAAAATTCAAGTTATCACTGGAGAAGGAAGAAATGATATTATCTAAAATAACACTCAAGCTGCTGGTGTTTTGCTTGAGGTCATCTATTTAATGCATTGTGTATATGGTATCAAAGAAAGTTACTGTGCACCAGAAGGAGTCACTGGAACTTAAAGGTGCTTTGAAGAGCACCACACCTGAGAACTGGGGTTAGTGAGTCAAATCCTACCCACTGCTGCATCCAGTGATAAAGTTTCACTGTGCTTACTACAGAGCACAGGTTGTCTGAGAGGCTGTGTAATGCATAAAACCTAATTATTAACATTGGTCTTTTCATTGAAAAAGTTTGCCAGCCCTGGCCTAGAAGATATGTAAGGACACTGTGCCTGGAGAGGAATGAACTTGCCTCATAGCTGGGCAGATGGGGTATGCTAGGAGGAATGGCAGTTTCTGGGCCAACCTGCTGTTCCCTGTAAGGGCAGAAGAACACTGGTGGCAGCAGTTTTGCCAGGGTCCTGGGGAGAAAGCACCACAGCAAGAATCAGATGAGAACCCAACGGGTCTGGGAAGCACCAGACCCATGGGGATTTGTGGCCTCCGTGCCCGTGTTTGGGGCACCAGTGGATGGGGGTGGTCTGTGGTTGTGCACAGGTGGCTTCTCAGGCACAGGTGAGGCCTGTGGAAGGGCTCAGAATGGCAAGCCGGGACAGGAGTGGACAGACCACAGGTGAGGGTGACATGCCCAGAGCTGCTCTGGATACCCATGTGCAATGCCTCTCAGTGTCCTGGAACCACAGGGGAAAGGCACAGGCTGAGCACTCATAGCGGCAAATGGTGCTGAACCACAGAAGGGCTGTCTCTTCGATCTGGGGCTGGTAAGTCAGGCAGCAGGGGCAGTTCCAATCCCACCTGCCTTAAGGTGCCAAAGACAGACTGGGGCCCTTCCTAAGGCATATCATCTGAGTTAGATGGTAGAGCCTCCAAACCCCTAAATCCCAGTTAATAGGGCAGGGCTGACCTCCAAGCCGTGGAACAAGCAGTCCCCTTGCTGTCAGCTCCTGCCTGCCTTTAAGTACAGGGAGCAGATCGATGCACCGTGCAAGTGTCCAGAGCTTGAGGAGAACCAGAAAAAAGGTTTTGACTCTGACCTAAGGGAAAAGCAAAAGAAAATAAACACTTGCTCATCAACTAGGATTCCCTCCAGTCCTGGGAAAGACTGGTTTATAGATCTAGGGCTTAAAATAAATTGAATAGGGCTAGGCAGGGTGGCACAGGCTTGTAATCCCAGCACTTGGGAGGTTGAGGCAGGAGAATCGTTGCAAGGTTTTGAGACCAGCCTAGGTACAAAGTGAGTTGAAATGTATAGTGAGACCCTGTCTCAAAAAGAACAAATAAATAAACAATAAGTTGAATAGAGAAATCCATTCACTCCACCCAGGTGGTTATTTTTGCTGAACTAAAGAACATATTAGCAGGTGTGAAAAAGGAAAAAAGAATGAGACAAAGATAGGTGCTTCAAATTTTATCTTAGCTATCTCTGAACATCACTTCCTAAGCTTCTACATTGTCCTGTATGGTGACTTTATTTGTAAGGAAGAGTGATAGCATGCCATAAACAAAACTGTGTTCAGAACAATTATCCCAAGCTTTAAAATATGACACAAGCATTACATGCCCCTGTCATGCTGGCACACTGTTAAGTGAGCCCATCTCCTGATAGGAGGGAAGGGACTTCAGCGTAGTAAGTGCTGGTAACTAGGCACCAGGCTCTGCAGTAAAGGTCACTTGAATGGGCTGCTAAGCCGCAAGTGATTTTTGCTCAGTGAAAACACAGATGGAGTCTGCCAAACAGAAAACAGCCCCAGTGGGGCTGATGGTACTGCTCTGTCCAGCCTTGGCCGGTTCTTTCCAGCTCTGCAAACCCAATTCCACATTCTTCTTTCAATGATCAGAACCAGTCTCTGGCTTTCCTTTTCACTTTATGCTCCTGTTGGCTTCCTCATTAATGAGTCTAATAAATCTTTGATTTTCTACTTGTATGAGATTCATATTTTAGATATCACATAGAAATTCTTTTCTTCAGGCCAGGGAGATAGCTCAGTAGAATAAGTGCTTGCCTGGCAAGTGCGAGGTCCTGAGTTCAATCCCCAGTACCACAAAAAAAGAAAGAAAGAAAGAAAGAAAGAAAGAAAGAAAGAAAGAAAGAAAGAAAGAAAGAAAGAAAGAAAGAAAGAAAGAAATTTAAAAAAAGAAACTCCTTTCTTCAAAATTCACCCTCAACCTCACTGCTTACAAGGGTCCCTCTGACTCTGCCTCCCTGTGTATTAGATTCAGGTGGTTTTCATTTCTCACCTGAAAGAATAGACCAAGTTTCTTTGTTTACCTTTGTTTTGTTTTTTGTAATGTATTTAGTATGGGGTCTCACTAGGTAGACTGACTCATAGTGATTCTCCTGTTTTTATCCTCCCAAGTGCTGGGATTACAAGACCATGCCCAGTCTCTATTGCCACTTCGGTGTGCCCTGGGGGCAGGGCAGGCACTGCATGCTGGAATGGAACCCAGGTCTCTGTGTTCTGCCTAGGCAGCTGAGCTATCTGGCTGGCCCTTATCTTCATTTAAAAGAAAGAAAAAAGAGGGGGGAGAGGAAAGAAGATGAAGAGAAAGAAAGAAAGGAGAGAGAGAGGGAGGGAGGGAGGGAAGAAAGGAAGAAGGGAGGGAGAGAAGAAGGAAGAAAGAAAGGGGGGGGAGGGAAGAGAGAAGGAAGGAAGTCCTTCACATCTACCTTATGCCAGGTCACTTCAGCCTGGTGACCTTTTGGCCCAGCACTAAGCTTGCTGCTAAATCAATTACAGAAGACTGGTCACAGCTCTGGTCCTTAGGTAAATGCCTGGCTGACAGTGGAGGTGCTCTGCATGCATTTCTTGCATGGGCCTCAGCACTGTGCCATTGCTGCACCATGGGCAGGACACTCGGCTGCCTTGAGCTCTGAGCTGTGTCTGAGAATCCAGGGGAAACACGACAATAAAGATGGCTGTGGCAGTGACAGGCTTCTGTGTCTCAGCTCCCACACGCAGGAGCGGCAGGGAGATTGATTGCCCCCGCAGCCAGCATCTTGTTCAGCACTGTTGCTCACCCTGCTTTTGGCATGAGTCCTTGAAGGACCGTCCATCACTCTGAACCAGCTCTGGGGCTGCTGATGCATAGGCAGACACACTCTGGGGTGCAGAAGGGACACTCAGCAAGCTCTGCTGCTCGAGCCTGCCCTCCAGCTGATAATCCTGTCACCTCACGTTAGAGAGGATCCTCCAGCCAGAGCAAACCTGAGGGGCTTGAGAGTGTGTCTGTGAGCACGGGTGGGTGCTGAGCATGGGGGGGGGCACAGAAGCTCTGAGTGGAAGAAGATTCCTGGGATGATCTGAGAGGAGAAAGTGTCTGTGCAGGACTCCTCAGGCCTCTGTGAGGGCCACAGGCCATTTCTGAGGAATGACTTTTTTTTTGTTTGTTTATTTGTTTTTTGGTGGAACCAGGGATTGAACTCAGGCCCTTGAGCTTGCCAGGCAAGTGCTTATTCTACGGAGCCATCTCCCTGGCCCCAATTAACCAGGTGTGGTGGCACATGCCTTTTTTTTTTTTTTTTTTTTTTTTTTTTTTCAGAACTGAGGATTGAGCTCAGTCCTTTGTGCTTGCGAGGGAAGCGCTTATTCCACTGAGCCATCTCCCCAGCCCCATGAGGAATGACTTTGGTGACACAGATTTTCCAGTGTGTTCAGTATTGAGGAGGAAGAAAAAGAGGCTTTTCTCACTTGAACAAAACCAAGTATGGGTGGGCTTGGATCATCAACAAGCTTGGTGATCCTTCTGATAACACACTTTATAAGCAAAGGCCAGTGGGGGTCTCCCAGGCCTCAGATCCAGAGATGCTGGCTGGAACTGCATGGAACATGCAGTGAGAGCACTTGGCCTCATTCTGGAAGGATTAAGGGCCTCAAGGTCTAGGACTCCAGCTCCAGCTTTGCTCCCCAGCTGAGTTCCTGCTCACTGCCCTGCACCTGGTCCTGTTCCTTTATAGGCAGCCTGGAGTTGGCCCAGACGTGAAAGGACTGGGCCCCCTTCCTTGCTTTCTGCAAAATAACCTCTTACACACGGAGATGAAGGCGAGTATGTTCAGCAATACAAACCATCTGAGGCTGAGCAGCACACTGCCCTCTTCTTCCCAAGCCTCGGGCTGCCAGGCCTTCTTGCCATCCTCCTGGGGCCATCTCCATCTCCTAGGCAAAGGCAATGCTCTCCGACAGCTGGCAGCAGGCAGGGCCGCTGTCAGGGCTCACACCGTTGTCTACCCCCCACATGGAGGTCCTCACATTTCTGCTTTATGTCTTATTCTTCTCATCTATAAAATGGGAAAGACAGGCCTACCCCATGAAGTAGCAGAAAGAGCACATGAGATGGTGTTTGGTTTCATTAGTAACCCAGGAAAACAAAGTCAAGCCATGATGAGGCACAACTGCACTCCCAGTAGGAGGCCTGGAAGTAAAAGTTTAGATAACTAACACTGGTGAGGATGTCAGGCAATAAAAACCCAGAGACAACTCTAATGCTTTGGGAAAGTCTGATAATTCCTCAGATAGCTAGCAGGGTGACCACGTGGTTCTGCAACTCTACCCCATGGCATAGGCACAAAGGAAAACATGTGCCCACACGCTATCTTGGACCTGAATGCTTAGAGCAACAATATTCGTAACAATCAAAAGGAGGAAACAGGGCCATGGAGATAGCTCAGCAGTCTAAGCATCTGCTTAGGCAAGCACAAGGACCTGGTTCGATCCCCAGTATAGCATGCCATGCTGGTCCTGCCCCAGGCACGCTGAGCTGGTGACAGAGTCTGGGCATGGTGGTGCACACCTATAATCCCAGTGCTGGGGAGGCTGAAAACAGGAGGATCACTATGAGTCCTAACTGCATAGCAACACCCTGTCCCAAATACATAAAATAAAATTTAAAAAAAGGAGGAAACAACCCAAAGCCATCAACTGACAAATGAAAGGGCAAATAAAATGTGTCATGTCTGTATAGTGACCAGCCACAAGACAAAATGGAATACCAAAACAGACCACACCCTGGAGAATCCTGAAAATATCACACTGTGAGAGAAGCCAGTCATGAAAGATCATGCACTATATTATTCCATTCACACGAAGGAGACAGAATGTGGAACACATGGAAGGGTGATTAGTGGTTTCTCAGAACTGAGTGTGGAGAGGAGAAGGTGGAGAGTGCCTAGAACATATGAGGCTGCCTTGTGGTGGTGAGAATTCTCAATGCTTGCACACATTTGCACACACGCTGAAGTCTTTGGTTGTGTATGTTACGTGGGTGAACTGGGTGCTGTGTGAGTTTCATCTCAACAAAGCCTTTAAAAAGCAAGAAAGGAAAGAAGTCTAGTTGTTTATATAACAGTGCCAGGCACACAGAAAAAGCCAGGTCCTGACTGGGTGATGAAATGAGCTCTAAGGAGAGGCTGTCAAAGGCCCACGCACTAAGTGTACGCAGGGTTAGGGAACCTTAACAGTGACTGGCAGAGTGTCCCCTGGGCCAGGAAAGGCCCACATTTTCAGGCTCAGGCATTTCTCCCTCCATGGCTTCATGGTTTCTTAGACTGTCTACTTACTGAGGTCTTGGGCATTTTTCTGTAGCAGCTTCCTACAAAGACGCCTCAGACTGTCCTGTGGACTAGCTGGAAAAAGAAAACAAAATGATCAGAATGTTTCCCCTGGGCTACTCATAACAAGGAGAGAGGGCCAGAGGGAAGGGTGGGGCTGAGCTGCAAGGGGCACCCTTGTGAGAACCCCCAAAGCCAAAGCTTGAGAGGCCAACTTTCAGACAAGCCATGATGGGGCAAGCCTGGAACCCTGACACTCTGGGAGGCTGAGGAAAGAAGATTGCAAGTTTGACCCAAGCCTGGATAACTTAATAAGACCTTGTCTTAGAATGAAACAATAAGAAACCAGGTTGGGATGTGGCTCCATACAGAGGCTCTGGGTTCAAAATCCAGTACTGCCAAAAAAGAGGCAGATGGTCCCTTTTCCCTAATAGCCACACTTCACAGGCCTGGTGGCATTTTCTCCTAGAAATGTGGTTTCCCCTGAAAGTGGTTGCTATAATTTACATCTAAAATGTCCCCCAGATTCTCACGTACGTGGAAGGAGCATGGGTTGTTGTACTCAGCAGTGTCTTCATCCCCAGGGTAGTTCAGGAGTTGAATTGCTGTGAGGAGGCTGGGCCTGGGGAGAGGCCATCACTGGGGCTGGGACCTGGCCTCTCGCTCTTTTCTGCCTCCTGGTGGCCATGAGGTAAACACCCTTTCTTCTGCCATGCTGGGAGGTGACCTTCTCTAGACCTCAGAGCCAGCCAACCTGGATGGAAACCAAGAGTCAAAAAACACCTCTCCTCTATGCTGTGGGTGCTGGGTATTTTCTTCCAGTAATAGGAAAATTATTAAGTCTTTTTCTGACACATTGATGAATCTAGATTTGGATTAAGGTCTGGGAAGAAAGAGAGCGTGACTACTCTTCTCAGCTGAATTGTGGCCTCCACAAGTTCATACATCTAAGCCCTAACCTTTGTTATAGCAGTTCGGATGAGTCTGTATCTGGAGACAATCTTTATTAAAAAAAAAAAGGTTAAATGTGCTCATTACAGGGTTGGGGAGATTGCTCACAGGCATAAGCACCTGCCTGACCAACCAACGTCCCCTGAGTTTGATTCCCTGCCCCGCATGCCTTGGGGACCTGGAACCAGGCATGGTGGCACATGTATATAATCCCAGCACTTGGGAGGTTGAGACAGGAAGATCAGTGAGAGTTCTAGACCAGCCTGGGGCCTATAAAAGTGAGCACAAGGCAGATCAAACTGCATAGTGAGACCTTGTATCAAAAAATAACATAAAGTGCTCATTACAGCAGGTCTCAGTCCAGTAGTTATGATTGGAACACAGACACACACAGGAAGGCCACATGAAGAAACAGGGAGAAGATAGCCAAGGACATCAGCACCACAACAAACCTGGGGCTGACATTTTCATCTTAGACTTCAGGTTTTCAGAACTGAAGAGAACTCTTGGTTGTGTTCCTTGCCTGCAGTGCTTTGTCTTGACAACCCAAGCTGTTAGGTCCAAGATCGGGCGCGGAAGGAAGGACACCAAGAACCGAGGCCTTGTGGAAGCTCAGGATTTATTCCAGAGGCTGTGTCGACACAGGGCCACCAGGCAACTAGGCCACAGTGACCCCGAGCCTTAGATGACTTAGGATTATATAGCACTTTTGGCAGCAAAGCAGCAAGCAGGGTGACAGAAGCCAATCGCGTGTGTTAGCTGGGCTTACATTCAAACGGATAGGATGGCTCGTATTGGTCTTTGTAACAATTGGTCGTTAGGGAGGTTTGTTCTAGGAAGGGTCTTGTCGTCCCGGGAATTGTTGGTTTCGGTGGGGTTATCTTAAGAACATCTGCAAGCTGTGGGGCACGTATGGACATCACATGGACATCACGCGCTGTAGGGTAGGGCAGTAACCATAGTAACCTTAACAATCTATTGTGACTCAGTAACAAGGTCTGTCTGACTCAT
>PVKA01015043.1:0-50990 GCA_004027165.1 Ctenomys sociabilis
ATAGATAGATAGATAGATAGATAGATAGATAGATAGATAGATAGATAGATAGATAGATGATAGATAGATGATAGATAGATAGATAGATAGATAGATGATAGATAGATGATAGATAGATAGATAGATAGATAGATAGATAGATAGATGATAGATAGATGATAGATAGATAGATAGATAGATAGATAGATAGATAGATAGATAGATAGATAGATAGACAGACAGATAGATGATAGACAGATGATACAGACAGATGGACAGATATAAGTAATTATGAGGACTTGATTATGAAGATGAAAAGGTCCAAAGATGAAGATCATGTATGCTAGGGCCCCAGGAATCCTGATATGTAATTCCAACCAGGGTCCAAGTGGCTTGAGAACCTCTGGCACACATCTCCAGTGCAGAATGAAAGCCAAAGAACCCAGAGCAAAGGCCCCTTGTCTCTGGGCTGGAGAAGACAGACGTCCCAGCTGGGGCAGAAGGGGAGTCCGCACTTTGCCTGCCTTCTTGTTCTCTTGCAGCCTTCAGGGTTGGATGACGCCCGAGAATGAGTGCTGCGGTGTTTGCTGGGCTGACCAGCCGAGATGCTGACCTCTCTCGGGAACCCCTTCCAAATGCACATGGAGATAGCGCATTACAAGCAGTCTGTGTAGCACCGAAGCCGTCAGGCTGACACGTACGATCAGCCATCGCAGGACACAAGGAGCCTTTGACATTCAATCGGGCCCATTTAATGGGCGAGGGATATCGCTCTTCAGAACAAGTGCCTACCTGGCAAGGGCAAGGTCCTGAGTTTGACTTCTGGTACAAAAAAAAGTACACTTAATTTCACTTGTAACATGCTTGCAAAGTGGATGGTTCTCCTATCCTTTAGAGGACCTAGTACTGCAGAATACAGCACCTTGGCACTGATGAAAAGAACAGATGCAGAAAGATAACCCTGTCGTTTCTTGCCTACACCTCTGTCCTGAGTGACGTCATGACACCTCTTTCCAGTGCTGCCCTCCCTAACCCTGGAAAAGAGGGACACCCTTTTCCTCAAGGATGCAGGCACATCGGGAAGAAGCCTAACAAGTAGGTCTTGCTAAGCCCCCCAGGCGATCACCCGAGCCAGCCCTCCTCAGCCCAGGCCGACTCTGCACAGATACTTCAGCCAGCCTCTGCGTGGAAGTTCACAGCCTGCCAGCTCACATTCAATCTGCTGTCATTTGTCTTCTTACTCTATCTCTCCTTTTTGTAAGGAATTCAGCCATGAACCTCACCATAGAAGAGCAAAAGCATATTACTTCTGCTTGCTACAGAATCCCCCTGTCACCTTTATGGCCTTCCTCACAGTGTACAAATATTGTTTCTGAAGCTCAAATGTTGTGCTGTTAAAAAGTAATCCTTAGAAAAGTCCTCTGCATTATACCACCATGTAAGGACTTTCCTCTCCATGAAAGGCAAATGGGATGAACAAAGGGCAATGGCTTCTACTGTTCTTAAGTAATAGTAACATGACCACCTTTTCCAGAAGGTAGATTGCCACTCTACATGCAGAGAACAAGTAGCATTTGTAAATCTCACTCTGAGCCTTTTGACATAAAATCATGCTCTTTAAATCATTTTATACATATGCTTGGATAAATTACTTGTGGAAAAGTATGTTCCTTTGAATGTTGAACAAAGCAAAACAAAATTATGCTTCGATTCTTCCTGCTTTCTGCACCAGGAACATAATGAAAAGCATGAAAACAAGGCCGGCCTCAGTGAGAGAAGGACCCGCCGGAGCGGGGTTTTGAGCTGATGGCCAGCAGCAAGCACCCCGGTCCTGTCTGCTCCCCTCTCTGGCACTTTCAGGCTTTCTCAGAGCACACCTAGTACAAGCTGTGGTTGCAAGCTCAAAGGAGTATTTCTTGGGATTTCTCTAAAGGGGCACAGAGACAAAGTCGCAACCTCTCACTGGAATGTTCTACTGATGTTCTCAATATTGATCTCACTCCAACCAGAGGAACTGCAAGAAAAGTTTGTCCTGGAGAGAGGGGAGGCATCTGACATTTGGGGAGGTTGTGAAGTATTTATACAGACAGTAAAAGCATTTAAAATCAGGACTGCAGATGGTTCTTCCCCTTGACTGTGGGAAAGAATCAAAGAACAAAGAGGGGATAGAGTAGAGAAATGGAGAGGGAAAAGGAGATAGTTTATATAAAATAACTGAAGCCAAATCTTAAGGGGGGCGGAATCCAGCGCTACTGTGTAAATAGAAATCTTTGGAGGAAAGGCTGAAACGAACAAAGAAATCTGAATATTCTGGAGACGCCAAATTTTAGGATCGAGGAAGTGAAGACTCAAATAAGCTTCAGGGAAGGTGTAAAGAGGCACTAACAGGGTGAGGTGAAAATTGAGTCTGATCCCAAAGAGCTGCTGCTCTGTGGCCCTGAACAAATTATGTTGAATGCAGTCTAACTTGGAAACCAGACGGAGAAATGGCTGGTGTTAGAGATGCTGTCTCATGAAGTGGCAAATGTGAGACATAAGATGGATGTGTGGGTGAGGTATTTCAGGATTTTAAGCAAAAAGTTAGTTTTATATAATATTGTAGCATGTTATTCTTTGTAATTTCTAATTTACCTTTGTTTCGTTGTTTGAGACATGGTTTTACTATGCAGCTCAGGCGAGCTTTCAATTTGTTTCCCAAGCTGACTTCAAACTCACAGCTATGCACCTGTCTCAGCCTTCCAAGTGCTGGGATTACAGGCATGCACCGCTGTGCCTGGCTACTTTAGCCAAATTTCTGTACTTAGCCTTGATAGCAATGACAGATCAGCTGGGTGACAACTAGCCACTGCTGGAGGACCTGCTTCCCACCTTGGGGGAGAGTATTTTTCACTGTGTATTCCTCTTGAGTGAAGAGTATTTTGAGTAAAGAATAGAAATTAAATACATAAGGTCAGTAAATTTCAGTCATTCAGGTTAATCCTGGTAACTCAGATATATTAGACAGATAGACGATACTAATGTTTTATCGTTTATCAAGTCCAGTTAGTCCTTAATCCTAATAGCACCAGGCCTAATTTACAGTGAACAAAAATTCACTTCCAAATAAGTAAACAGGAACCACTGAGCTTTTGTTATTTGGTAGAGAAAATCTGATTAAACAGCAAGCTTTTAGCCCCATTCCAATTATTGCTCATAGGGCTTAAGGGTCTAGGTTAAGTAGAGTTGTCAGATTTTGCTTTGTTGTATAATGAAGTCAGAAAAGTGAATTAATAACAACAGCTTGAATTTGTACTCTTTTGCAAATTGCTAGCACATCCATGAATTCGTTGGATTTCAATACTGCTGGGAAGTAGGTATGCTTGGCCCCTTATCTGTCTTATGAGAGTGGAAACAGCAGCCTGCTCTTAAAGGATGATGTGAGGTAATAAATTCAGGGAGCGTAAGCTGTGCCAGACATGGAGCAAGTGCTAAATAAACGTTGGCGCTTTGTTCATACTCTTGTTAGGGTTATGAAGCCCTCTACATTCTGAATCACACTGCAAAGAGGGAGAGAAGAGGAGAAGGTAGAGGGAGACAGGGCAGGAGGAGATGCAAAAAGGAGCAGTGATCGATGCTCACCATGGGGCTGTGAGGGTCTGAGCCTTGGCTCTCTGAAAAGGCCATTCAGGTTAGGGCCAGCCGTTAAGTAAAGTGGGTTGAAACAGATACATCGCACAGGCATTGATCAGCATTGTAAGATTCGTTCTCTTGGTCAGCGGTGGGAGCTCATTTAGATTAGGAGGAAACGTGAAGAACAAGAACGTGGAGAGATGAAGCTGAAGGATTAACAACCACTGCCCGTCTGTATGTGTGCGGGTTTGTAATTAATCTGGCAAGGTCTGCACTACCTTCTCCATCACGTGAAGTTAAATAAGAATTTCTGGTGTTTATCTTGCTGCAACCCTACTGAAGTCAGAAAGGCAAGGACAGGGCCCCACACAGGCTGAGCACAATGACAAGTGATCTCCACACCTGGCACCCTGGAGTGTTTTGCCCATAGTTTACTGGGTTTTTAGATCTACTCCAAAGTATTTTGTCAAGCACACGCCATGCCTCCCTGGATGGTTGCATAACCCCTCCCCCTCCTCCTGCTCTTCCTCCTCCTCCTCCTCCTCCATGCATCTGTCTTTACATCTACTGCACACACATCCAACCAAGTGAAGACCCTCACCCAGCAAGCGATCAGAGAAAACTCAGCAGCACAGATTTCACAACCTGAGACTAGAAACTTGATTAAACTCATTCATCAGATCTTCATCTCTGAGGTGATACAGACCAACTTCCATGACTACTCCATCATCAGTTCCTGTCCAACCCTGCAAAAATCCCTCATCCTTTTCCCAGTCTTACATGCCTGACTACAGCAGAGATGGCTGGTCTGGGTGATAAGATAGCAACGGATTCTCAGTATCTGGAGGATCTACTCGGGACTCAGAGGAGCAGTGTTGTTGCACCACTGACCCCAGGACACCACCAAACACCCTGAAACAGAGAATCTTCTCGTACTCAGAAGCAGGCCCTATTCTCAGGCATCAGCAGTGCCAGTGTTAGCATTGCTGCACTGCATGCCCGTGCACATACAGACCCCTGTGACTGTAACAGGTAAAACCAAGAGCTTGGCTAGTGCCTGAGCAGAGCTCACACTTACTAAATGTTAGGTTTTGTGACACTGTCAACCTTACTTCCTGCTTTCCCTTATTTTTATTTTATTTATTTAACAAAATGTGTAGTGGTTACTATATGTCAAGTACTTTACAAATATTCACCCATTCAACCTCCCAACTCATCCATTTTAAAGATGAGAAAACCGAAGCAAGAGGTTGAGTCACTTGGGCTAAAATCACAGCTTTCAGCTGTCGATGTGGGATTTTATTATTGGCAGTCTGAGTGCAGAGCCTGCATTTTAATGACTGTCTTGTACTGTTTTCTTATCTGTTGCAAAATGCTTGAAACTTTTCTCATAATAGTGCAAGCATTTCAGTTCCTCTAAGCAAGAAATGGTAAACATTTTAAAGACAAGGACACTTGGCTGTTCTTTTCAGGAATTCCTGCAACCAGTACAGTGCTTAGCATAAGACGGGTTGTGCATGACGAAATGAACTAGTTCATGAGTCTGCATCCTGCACTCTGGTGCAGCTTCCCTTCCACTAATAGGAAACAAATGGGTGCTCACGTCTTGATCCTGAGATAAATTCACTGGTTCTCTCACCCTTCATGTAATGTTGCAGTATAAATACTGTTATAAGGCCCAGCATTTAAATGCACAAGCCTCAGGTTTACTTCTCGGCTTTTGATCTTCTAAATTATGTCTCCTTTATCAGGTCAATTAAGTTTTATATGTTTTTATTTCTTCAGTGTGTGAAAATGCATTAATGCATATAGACACACACATACGTGCCCGTGCATGTATGTGTGTGCAAAAGTATAGGAGCCATTCATGACCTTTATGAGGATCAGATAAAAGAAACTACATGAAAGTGCTCAGATATTGTCTAAATACCTGCAGGAATTTGGTTAACATTATAGAAAGAAAGATCTCTCCTGATTTGATATTCTCCTAAAGAAATAGGCTGAAAGAATGATTTGAGAATGTTATGATAAAATGCATATAGCACTAACGAACTGGCTCTGAAACTAAGCATGGTGGACAAAAGACTGTCTGAGCTGTACTAGAGGACTCAGTGCTTTGGGTTTGACCAGAAGCTGAGCTTTGGAGAACCGCCTTTCTACGGTAATTCATCAACACGCTCAGCACCGTTCTCGTCCTCCTCCCAGCCACCCTCATCTCTGCACTTGGGCAGAAGAGTAGGCACCAGTGCCTGCTGCACGGGAACCCTCCACACTACATACACTCGGGGCTTGTCCCTTTCATGTCTCAGAGACAGATGCCGATGCTGAAAAATACTGCGTCTTTGCCTGCTCAATGGCTTTCCCTTCAAATCGGGCTCTAAATTGGCTCTTCTTACTGATAACAGCCCAGGTCCTGAGGTCACTCAGGCTATGCCTCCCCCAGACTGGGCAGCCACAGATATGCAGAACTGTAGTATGTGTGCATCCTGATTCGGCAGGAGAAAGTCAAGGGCCAAGCCCAGAACTCTGCTGGTCTCTATGCCTTTAGGAATAGTCCTTGCACCCATGAGACCATGAGAACCTTAAGTCACAGGATAGCATTCACTAACTTATAACTCCTTCGAAGACTCTTAATTTCTACTCAGTAACAGTTTTAAATAAAATGAGAACCACTTAAGTCAAAGGAGCCCGTGCAGCAGGCGCCGTGCCCATGCCTCGCTCTCCATCCATAGGATAAAGGTCCATGGGCCTCCTGCGGGGTCAGCCGCTGGCACATTCACCAGCACTGTCTGCAGAAGAGCTGCCCAAATCCTTTCTGCAACACAGCCCCTGCCACAGCCATCGGGATGAGGGGTTCCGCAGGTGGAACCCAGCCGAGCTAATCAGAACCCCAGGAGTGCAATCGCGAATGCAATGGTGTCATCTCTGCCACCTTCTCGGCTAACGCAATTGCACTTTCAACAATAAATAAAATCTAAAAGGTACAAGAGATATTGGGGAAGGGACAGAAAGTGCTCAAAAGGAAAAAACACTGGGATGAGGGAAAGAAGGAAAGGAAGACAGACAGACAGACAGACAGACAGACAGACAGACAGACAGGAAAGAAGGCAAAAATGTATATAGCTAAGAATTGTACTGCTGGTTTAACTTGGTTTGTTGAAGGAAGCAATGCTTACGTTTTTCTTTTACCAGCTTTGCATGTTTCTATCTGGTAATCTGAACAATTACACTGAATTCAATAATATGCAATACAACAAGCATTGAATCTATGTTATCTTCATTTATGCACTTCTGTGTTGTTTCTGTTTTGTAATTATTTTAACTCTCTCTAAGATAAAAAAAAGAAGTAGCAAGAACAACAATAACGAAAAGTCATATTAATTCAGATTTGATTCCTGAGATGTTTTGTTTCTTTGCAAAAAGAAAAGAAACGAAAACAAAAAAACCAAAGGTTAATTTTCAGACTACGAGAGGGGAGCCACATCAAAGAAAAGTAAAAAGGTGAACTGTAGAAAAATTTGAATTTAAAATAATTGTTCAATTATAATATAGACATTTAAAAAACATACTTTGGAGAGTAGATGGATTTGAACTTTTTAATAATAGTTTATTGTTCGGGGAAAACCTTCAGCTCTCACCACTCTTGAGCCGCATTTGAACCCCGGGGTGTCCATCTGAATGCCATCCTTACAAGTCACTGTTTTCTCAGATGAAATTTTTCCCTTTTTAACCTTGTGTGCTAAATATAATTTAAGAGAACCTACCTAAGTATAAATAAACCAAAGAAGAACATCAATATCTTAAATCCCACCATCAGTTTTCTTGTTTAACCTTGCCTAATATTGCACTAAGCAAATTGGACCAGCAGTAAAAAGCCAAGGATTCTCTCCCCATGTCCACATGGTATCCGCCTTGCTTATTTCATGAACCTATGCTCAAGAATATGATGCCCTGCATCAACTCTGTGCTCTGTCCTACTTCAGATGCTAGATGTACACAGTGATAAAACCAACACTCAACATCACGTACTTTTGTAGTTGGAAGAGAGTAAACAATAAAAAGTAACCTAAAATACATACTCGTTAGTAATATCTTTTAAAAATAGTTATGCACAGGATTTAGAAGTATAAACTTGATATGGAATAGCAGGGATTCTACTTAACCTAAGGGAATAGAAAATTCTTTAATAGACAGTATTTGAGCTCTGCTTGAATAAAAGGAGCACTCGTTCTAGAAAGCTTGGCCTCTGCATCAGAAAAGTTAATATAATGATAGTATATGTCCCATTAGGTTATTCAAGCTACAAAAATCTTGCATGGAGGTATATAACAATTGCATGATAACACATTTTATTTATTTATTTTGTATTTCTTTTGGAACCAGGGATTTAACTCAGGCCCGTGTACTTGCCAGGGAAGTGTTATCCTCCTGAGCCATCATCCCTGGCCCCTAATGATGTGTTTTGAATATTCAGTGAACAATGGCCATTAAAGTCGCTGTATTAGCTATTACAGTGAGGACAGCTTTGGCTGCATCTAAGTAATAATACAAATACCAAAATTTTAGGTCAGATGGCATCACTGCTAAAAATGTATAATTAATTGAGAAATTAATTAGGTCAAATAATTCAACATTAATAGCACCTGTGATGATATTAGACTGAAAATAAAACCTGCACACTTATGTTCCCTTTATCTTAATGTGCTCGAGTCATTAGGGGTAGGGTGGTAGCTACTAGTCTCTGTGGAGTTTCAGTGGAAACAGGCTTTGCCCGCTGCTACACTACAAAGTCGAGCCAGATATAAGGGTGAGCTGGAGTCATGTATCTTTTACCGAACATGATTTTCTACCACCTTAGACCTCCGGTAACTGCCAGATATTGTGGAACATGCGTTCATTGGGGCTACAGATCTCAGAGTAGCAACTGCGGGCTTGCCGTTCACCAGCTGTGTAATGTTCAAGAGGATTCTTAATCTCCTGCGCCTTAGTCTTCCTACATTTTAAAGGAAGAAAGCAGTTCCTATGTGCAGGCTGCTTGAGATATTTAAGTAATGTAATGTAGAAAAGCCGAGTCATACAATATTGGTGATAGATTGTTAAATGGACCAAATACCCTTATTGTAGAATTTCATCTGCTAAGGAAAACAGATCTGAACAAATATGATTAGAAGTGGACCAAATGTTATAAAAATAATATAAAGAGGATGAAATAGTAATGAATAATATAACAATGCATGCTAAGCCCCTTATTTTATAGCAGCGCCTGTTTTAGAAACAGATGCGACAAGTACAGAGATCCTGCTTCCTCGAGTCACCTAGCGCAGGCCTCAGCACAACAAAAATGTCATGCTTTAAAAACTGACCCCATAAAGGTGATTGATCACTGTGATTCCATAGTTTAAGCAAGTGAGGCACCCTGGCTAATGCTGTACAAAAAGAAAAACCTAAGTATGACAGAGTGTTTCTCCATGCGTCACTGAGCCTAAACTCTATCGGGGGAGAAAAAGAAGCCAGTCCTCCTAGGTCTAGAAAGATCACCCATTTATTTACAGTTTTCGAGAAAGGACAAAGATGAAGACAAGCAAAGGAGAAAGAGAAGACCCACCTGACCAGCGAACCAGCCACACAGCTCTGTCAACCACAAAGGTAACTGTTCTTGCAGATCAGCCTCCTTCCTGATAGCCACAGGACCCAGGAAGAAGGCTGTGAGGTCTGGGAAGAAAGGGAATAAGTAAGCTCTGCTCTAGGATATAGCCGAGGAAGTCCGTCACTGCTGCTCCTCCTACTTTTAGAATTCCAGAGCTCAGCACTTCCTATCTTTTAAAACAGCGTCCAGAGAACCTTAATTTAATTGATAATTTTAACAGAACTACATCGTAAAAAATGACAGTCACACTAGTGAATGGAAAAGCTGTTAAACTGAGTGCCCTGAACAAACAAAAATCAAACTCAAAATCTAGGAAACATGCAGTTAGGTTTAACCAGTCAGAAGCTACCAACTGACTGAGAACTGAATTTTACTAATCAAGAAACTGTCGACAGCCGGGCGTGGTGGCGCATGCCTATAATCCCAGCACTCGGGAGGCTGAGGCAGGAGGATTGTTGTGAGTTCGAGACCAGCTTGAGCTACAAAGTGAGCTTAAGGCCAGCCTGAACTGTATAGTGAAACCCTGTCTCAAAAAGACAAAAAAAAAAGAAAAAAAGAAAAAAAGAAACTGTCAGCTAATGCTAGCTAGAGACTATATTTCAATCAGTGGAAATAGGAACACACTTCAAGCAGAATATTTTCTTTGCCTTACCTTCTAGATCACTCAATAAAATTTCACAATCCATGAACTTCAGCAAACCTGATGCTTCCTAACTCTTACAGGAATGGCTGTTTGTTGAAACGAACAAACAAACAAAAAACCCACAACTAAGCATATCTTTTTATGACAAGAGTATGTGTCATTGCCAGTAAGACTTACGAGAAGATTTTTACTTCCAGTTACTTCTCTGTTATTTTCCCTGTGGATTTTTACTCACTCCAAGAATAAACACTATAAACCACTCAAATCAAAATCAGGTTTCTGGTCACTTCTGTATAAAATAGGAAGATTTTTGTGGTATTACTTGAAAAGCAAAGAGAAAAAGCATAAGCAACCACAGAACTTCTGGGCATGGTCTTTTTCTTATGCAAATCAGGAGCCTAAAACTCATTGCTGAGTGCTTGTCCTTCTTTCAGGATCAGAAGATGTGCTAGACCTTCTCTGGAAGTGTGCGTGATATCCTACCACCACCACTGTGGAAACCAGGGAAATAGCATAGGAATGGGAAACTTTCCGTCCTTAGGGTTTCCCACAAGTAACTTGCATTCCTTCCAGCAGATTGGCCAGTTTCTGCCTCTGTGATGGCACCCTTGTTTCCTTCAAATGTGGGAGCTCCACATCCTTCTGTGGACAGGTGATACCTTGCAAAACCTAAAGCTAAAGAAAAATGTTGGCAAAGAGCAACCCCAGAAAGAACAGAACAGTTAATGTGCATGAAAAATGCATCATCACCACTCAATTCTTATCCTTATGGTAGAAAGCTACATAAAAAGACTAATCCACTATCGCCATCATTTTAATAAAATGTGGAATTAGGCAGATGCATGAAACAGGAATCCTGAGATTCTTTTGAATAATGATTTCTTTAATGTGTTACATTTTCCTATTTGAGAAGGAGCACTGGGAGGGGCATAGTGACTTCATGGAGCTCAAATCTTGTTGACACTGGAGAAGTCAGCTAATCGGACTACCAGCAGGGTGCGGTATTTAGGGAATGTGCTGAGTGCTGTTACTGAGTACCCACCAACTACATCAGTGCATAAGAAATGCCACAGAAATGTGTATTATAATAATAAGAACAATTTTTAAAACTTAAGAAAAGTTGCAAGACTCAAAAACATGCTTATGAAGCTTATGAAAACATCAGAACATAAAATGCATGAAGAGCTTAAATAACATAAGGCAGGGTATAGGATCAGCAGCCCCTCTGGCCACAGTAAAGGGACGCCCAGTGGGTTCATATTTCTTGTTTGCACCTCCAGTTAGAGGAACTCTCTCAGCCCAGTGTAACTCTGGCTATTACTAGTGCAGAATTCAGGTGCATTTTGACAATTACAGCTGATTATTTTAGTAGCTGTTTCTTTGTAGGAGGATTTTCTGTACTAAGCATGTATATTACATTTTTTAGAAACATCCTGCATTTGGAAGTATAGAACGTCTTTGACTTGGGGGCAGTGAGGACAGTGAAGAGGTTGAGTGTCAGGCTCTATGGACAAGCCAACTTGAGTTCCACTCTCAGCTGCAGGATTGGTTGACACACTGTGGAGAGCATTTGCTCGGTACTCCACCTCCATGCCTGTCGCTTTCTAAGATGACTTTCTTTACTCTGCAGGTTAGAAGCCTGAAAACTATTTCTCAGATTTCCTGGGATTCTGGAAGCAAATGATATTTGGTAATCATACTTACTCACTGAGGTCTTGAAAAAGAGAAGGTAGAGCATGTAGAGGACATTCTGACTGCACTTGCCATTTCATTGTGGCCAAAAGCACTAGGGAAGCAGAAGCTTTTCCTATAACCTTGTAGATATGAAGAGTGAATTATGTTGGCATCTGCAGCCTCCTGGCAGGTCTGAATCAGGCAGCTACTGCTGCGACTCTGTGCTCCTACATTCAGTACCTCAGGAGGGGCCTCCTAATCTCCTGCCGGCCCTTGGCAGACCACCCTTGCCTGTTACATTCTTAGGCCCTGCTATCAGGGGCCCAGCCTGAAGGCCATTCCTTTCACTCTGGTGATTTTGGGTATCTATATGTACATTGATTTTACTTCTCTTTAAACCACTTGGAGTGGTCTCTTTCCTGGATCAAAGCATGACAGACAAAGACCCCTTAAGCCTTAGCTTCCCAGTTGGAAATTGAAGCAAATTGTGTATTAAAGTAGAGGATTCACTCCAATGTCTTATACAAAATGTTTGATCCAGTGTCCAATATGGTAGGTAGGTAGGTACCCTTTGCATATTGGCTAGTTTTATTATAAATGTCAATTGGTTGACCTTTCTCCACCAATGTTGTTACTTGGACACATGTTCAGTAATGATAGAAGTGCTGAACTCAATTTGGCAAGAAGACTCCTCCATAAGGGAATGCTTACATAACAAACTACAACTTCACTCAATCAGTAAACTGAAAGCCTAGTAGATGTGTGGTTTTGTAACAAAGAGCTGAGTGCAATACAACCACAGTAGCAACCAAGGTTAATCAATCATAGGTGGCCAATCACACACTAGAACATGTTCAAAAGAGGCAGATAGCCACCTGTGACCAATCAAATTGGCTCTGCATCTGACTTTGCTTTCTATCTGTAAAAGTCGCCTGCTGACACTGCGGAATGGAGCTGTCTGAAACTCTCATGGTTGTAAAGGTTGCTCTGTTTGATAATGGATCTTTTATCAACATAACCCTGCTAAATTTTATTTGTCTAAAGTTTGAAATTTAATGATAGGAGCTACTGAAATAAGAAAAAATCACTCTAAGGTCTATTGATCATATTGATAATAAGACTATCAAACAAGCATAGTGTGTCAAGAGAATTTTGGATCTACAAGTATCTAAAGAGAGCACCCCCACAAAAAATGAGAAGAAAAGCAGAAATACAAAGTAAAATACAATGTACAACAAGTAAAATCAATTGAGTCAGATAAGGCAAAGTGAATGGCATATGTTGCAGGATACTAATCAGCTTTTCTTCTGGATGGTTAACAACCTAAGACCACAAGCCAGAGTTGAAGAAATAGAAGAGCCACAAGGCCAGCCAACATTTTGGCCCTAGCCTTTCAAGGTCAGCGAAGACTCAGGACATAGGAGAACCTGTACTGCAACATCATGAAACTCAGGTGAGCTCCAGATTTTCTGAACAAGGAGATTATGGAGCCACAGAGGAAAGAGATTGAAGTTCTAAAGTGTGCCTGGGGAGAGTCACATGAAGAAAAAACTTTCTCTCAGGCTCTCACAGAGAGCAAACTGGTCAAGCATTGGCCGTGACTGTGAATGTCATCCACATGGATGACACAGACAAAGGAACTACAGAATAATGTACAGGACTACAAGATAAACCCTGAGAGGACTTCAATGACCACATAGGAGATATAAAGTTCTTGTGTTGGTATATAAGTCTTGATCTACCTAGGTCTTAACCATCCAGCAGAAAAGTATAAAAATGAAGTATACATCGTGAGCCCATAATATTAAGCTGAGCTGTAAATGGATATGGTTGACAATTTCTTTGAATAACTCACTATTGTTGTAGAATGCTGGACTGTGTTGGATTGTGGTGCCGAGTTCAAGCACCTAAGTTAGTTGAATGTCAATGGAGTGCCCACTTTTGACAGGTGTAGACGAAGGAAGGGTTGTAGAAAGAAAAAATCATGATGTGTGTGTATAGACAGTACAGTTGGGATACATAACGCTGTGCTTCTACATAATGCTATGAGAGGCAAGATCTGCACTAATGGTGGTTGGACAGGATATTATGTCGGCTTTTAGTACTATGGTCATCTACTAGGTAAATAATTACTGAATTTTTTATATAATTCATGTATAAAAAAGTAAAGATAAGTAAGCAACTACACTCTTAATTCACAGATAGGAGATATCTGCTAAAATAATATCTGTAAATATAATATCATGTATGCACCTTGTACAATACCAAAACATTGTGAAAATAGTTTACAATGTATTAATTCATCGAATGTGTATGGTTAAGGTGTCTTGAAACTGTCTGATTGACATTTGTATTTTAATAAAATAAAAATAAATGAAAAAAAAATGAGAAGAGTCTCTGGCAAGCAGCCAGAGGAGTGATACAAGAACTGGAGAGCAAGGGAAAATAATGGGAAAGAGGCATCTTTTAGGATAACTCCTATCACACTAAAACAATTAACTGGAAATCCAGTAAAAATGAGCTGGTATTGGTTATACAACCCAAAATACAAAACTTTTGCCACTTTGATAGCCAAACGTCTTAAAGTAAGGCATTTCTTCTGCCTCTGGCATTTGAAATCCCTGCTACCTGGACCACTGCCACTTGCCCTACCATCATTTTATTGGTGTTTAATCACTGACGTAAGGGAATATACTCAAGGGATTAATTTTCAAAGTTATCAGAGGTAAAGATCATGAGAGCATTTATAGCACGCTTGTTAATCATTTTCACCACCCTTTAGAGCCTCTTTAAATTAGCCAACTGCTCTCCCACCTTGGCAAGGTTCAGCCCATCAATCCTGCCTATAAGTAAAGAGTAATCTCTTATGCAAATTGGAGGTCAAAGAAGAGGGGATAAAATTAGAAGAAGCTCTACAAAGAACTGTAATAGAAACCATTGATCTGCTCATTACTTAGTCTTCAGTTTTTAGATATCATTAGCAGGAAAGAACTTAACTAAAAACTCCCATTAATACAGGGAAGGTGTGCTGACGTGAGAAATGTGCGCAGCTTAAATTAGATGTCAGAACTTTCTGGATATGTATGAAGTATTTCCCATGCTCCTGAAAAGAGCAGAGGAAATGTCACTCTAAAAGCAACTCTCTTGCCTCCTGCTTCCTCAGCAGAGATGTAATTACAAGGGATTCAAACAGCTTTGTGATGGAATCTCTCTCTTGCAGTAAAACACACACGTTTTGAAGCCTTAGACCTTGCAAAACTAATGCATAGAATTTATGGCTCACTGAGAAGTAGAGCCCAGATTTCCTGATATCCTACTCCTTTGAGTTTTCTATCATTTCTTCATTCTCCCTTCATACTTTATTACATCTAATTTATATAATTTAGGTAAAGTGATTTAATATTTTTGAGCTCCCTGATAAGGCTGAGCACACTTCCTAAGTTAATCATTTCATTCCAACATTACGCTCTTATAAGTTTAGTGTCAAAGACATTTATACATCTTCTCATGAATACTATTTTCAACATTTTATTTCTTGTGCATGGAATAGATCTTACTTTAGAGAAGATCATAAATCTTCATATGAATGTGACAGCACTCGTGGAAACTGGCTTTCAGAAGATATAATTTGCAAAATTCTACTGATCTAAAATAACAAGTGTGGTTTAAAGGAAATAAGAAACATTTCACCCTGAAACAAATATGAGTTACTATGGTCTGAAAACATGGGTTTGAGTTACTTGGAATTACATGTTCTGCTATGAAAAAGCAAGATGAACTTTTATAGCCAAAGAGCAAAGAATAGCATAAATCACTGCGCTTAATCAGTACATTGGTAGTAACATTAGGTATGGAGCTGATAGCAAAATGGAGAAAACATTCCTAAAGGTTTTAGATGTCATCCTAGTGTCCTTAGCTTTAGGCTTTGTGCAGGCTAGAAATTTGCTAGCCTTGGTGATACATTCAGAGATGCTTATCCAGCTTTCAGGGACAATAAAAAAGTCAGTTACTGAGGGTGAAAGTACATGTCTGCTAAAGGACCTGAGATATCCAAACCAGTTTTGCTCTCGCCCTTCAATGTTCTGTCTCTCCTCAATCCCAATGCTCTATTCAGCCAAGGTCAAAGAATCTGCCAGACCTTTAACAAGATGCAGGATTTTCAGAGATCTTTCCACTTCTCAGGTCAACAAAAAGGCCTCAGTTTTTATCTCTTTGTGGTGTATGTTTGGAGTTCTGAGAAGAAAAACTCTTCTCATAAAACAAGAAGAAAAAACCAGTGGAAGGTAGGGAGATACTATTATTTTGCTTTTCTTTTATATATATATTCAAAAATGGTCTTGCTTTGAGGAAAAAAAATTAGAATTTCAATCACATGGAAGAATGCACAATTTGCATCTAAACAAGTCTTACCAAATTGACTAGGAAAAAATCCTCAAGAGGGGTTGGGGAGATACCTCAGTAGAATAAGTGCTTCCCTGGCAAGCGCAAGTGTCTGAGTTCAATCCCCAGTTCCACCAAAAAAAAAAAAAAAAAAAAAAAAATCTTCAAGAAATTGTGGCTGTTCTGATCTTGTCAATTATTCCATGATAGATATCTGTAGAAATGATTTTGCCGTTGGTTCTTTATTGTTAAAACAAAAAATTTTAACAATATTTAAAATATTGTTTTAATATTTTAAGTGGTCCTGTGGTTTTCAGACCGAGTCCCCCCAAACAGCAGACTACCTCTTGCAGGTGAGTAAATACAAGAAGGAGAAGCCATGCTGGGCTTCAAGAAAAGTAAGATATGGTATCTTTTATGTTTCATGAATTCACTTATCATTTTTTAAAGAAATATTACAAAGCTTTCAGAAAAAGGAAGTGCTGGCCATTTGAGGATATTTCCAGCTCTACAGTGATTACATAAAATGGTTGAGTAGTCAGAGCTCCCTTTCAGTAGTTGGATTGAAACATGACAGAGAAAATGTCTTACCAGTGGAAGTAATCTGGCTAATGAGAACTATAGAAGCACATTCTTATCAGCAGATGAAATTCTTTTAGTGAGGCCTTACACTGTACCCATGATACACTGAGCTCACCACGTGTGACTATAAATTGTTAGAATCAGCGGACAGCAGGCACTGGCCAAATCCTCATTATGCAGTTGCACTAAGTGAACAAGTACTTTCTGAAGGCTTTTCTTCCAGTGTCCCAGAATAAGGATGAACTCACACACACTGGGCTGTGGAGTTTATGGTGTTATGAGAAAGGCCAAAGTAAACTCATTCACACCTAATTAACATCTCCATCATTTTTCAGGCCTTTTATTTAAAAATAATGTTGCATTTACAGAAAAGAAGTGAAGATTGTTCAGAAAGTTCTCATGTATCTGTACCAGCTGCCCCTCATGTCTTATATAGCTATAGGACTCACTTCCAGGTCCTTGTCTCTGTCCAAGAAGCCAATATTTGTAATCCCAAAGTTACATTATTGGAATCCAATCAAGTTAATTCCAATCTACCACTGCCAGTGCAACCTACAGTGAAAGTAAATACACTAAAACATATTTATAATTACTCGGGAGCCAACAGGCCCCAAGTCCAACCATGAAGATGGCTTTCCTAACCCACGGCCTCACCCAGTTTTATTCAGGGGAGTAGTAACTTGAGGAAGAGTGGCTTGAGAAGGAATGACCAAGAACTGTGGGAAGTAGGTGACTACTGTGAGCTAGGGGGGTGGCCTACATTTACCTCTGCCATATGCAGAGAAGATATGCAGAGACAGTAATCTGCTTTATGTTAATGAGATAGTACCTAGTGTTTTGGAGGGTCTGGTGCTTCAACTTTGATGTAGTCTTTCAAGCCCTAGGAAGTCATAGCCTCTATCTCAAGGCTTAATCCCAGCTGGCAGTGTGGAGCATTGGCTCTTTCTCCTGTCTCCATCCGGCTCACATTAAAGAGCAATAGGTGGGGGTTACCGGGGAAACACGCATGCCACCTTCAGAGACTATCATCAGCACTTCAGCTAGACCAATATACATTGCTTAAGGCCAAATGAAGGATAAACAGAAGTCCTAGCCAGCTCTGCACATAGCAATACCAGGAAATAGGGTCGTGCTCAGTCAAAATGAAGACAGTCACTCTTTTTTCAAGGACAGCTGCTCAGGTGGTCCTCCACATATAACTACAGTGTATTTGTCAAAACTAAAATATTAGTCTCATAAACGACATTAACTGAATAGAGACTTTATTTGAGGTTATCCAGTCCCTCCTGTGTTCCAAACTCCAAGATAAGATATCACATTACATTGCTGCTTCCTCTCCTTTTATTGGTGATGGTTTCTTAGCTTTTCTTTGCTTTCATAACCTGGATTTTTTTTTTTTTTGCAAAGTAGTGATAAGGTGTTTTATGGACTGCTTCCCTAATTGTGTTTGTGTGGTGTTTTCCTCATGATTATATTTGTGTTAAAGACTTTGAGGAAAAATATTAAGGTAGAGGTGCTATTGCAACACCCCATTGGGGCTCATGATGTCAGCATGACACCCTAGACATGGTTACCTTCAGCTGTGCTTTTTAGTTTCCCATATCATGGACATTAACAAGGATTGATCCAATGACCTTTCAGAGGGAGAAGTGTTTAGATTTGATATTTGGAGTTCTCTCCAAAGGAAGAAATACCTCTTCATCCCATTGATAGTAAGTCAGTTATGCAAACTATGATAAGAACTATGTAGGAATATAAAAAAGATGAGTGGAAGAAGGGCTTTAGGTCTCCTAGAACAGTGGCTCCAAATTCATGAGAGAAACACAAGAAAATGACAAGAAAAATATACCCTCACTTGTTTCCTTTCTCCCCTATCCCACCCATACCACAGATTAGTTACTGATATTTGGAATATGTGTTGCTATGACACAGTAAAAAGAGAGAAACAAATCTCTGAATTCAATAAAAATTCAGCATCCTTTGTGACATGAGTAGCATTCACATAATGCAATGATAATTGTTTTTGAGACACAAACCATCTTGAAGGAATTCTTCAAGCAATCACTAACTGGAGCAAAAGAAATGAAAGGGTCACAAGTTAATTTTGCCATCTGGGATGTACTAGAAAGATTAAATCCTTTGGAATCCTCTTTTGTGTTTATTAAAGCACGCTGATGTACAAGACAGAGGAATCATGCTACATAGTTCACATGCAGCCAGCATCCCAGAAGGATGCAGCTGGGGGCGTAAGTGAAGAAAACACTTGAAGAGAGAGTCCTGGGGCACAGGAGTAGCTTGGCCCTGGAGAAAGAGCTGAAAGGAAGGGTCACAAGGAGCTCACATCCTAGTTTGTGCACAAGTGACCAGGATTCACTGGACTAATGAGAAATTGACAGATGCACAAAGCTGGGACTTGCCCACAGACCTCTTGTGTGCTCATTGGCCTTCTCCAGGGTGAAATACAAAGTCTCAGAAAGTCAAGGTTTAAAAGACATTTTTAAGAAACAAGGCTACTGTATTGGGAGGGACAGCAGATGGATTAGGTAAGCGATACTCTACCTACGGCAGAAAGGAGATAAAATCAGCAGATGAAAGAGCGCCCCGAGCCTCCCTGCCTTGATTTTGTGTGCCTTAACATTCTCTCCCCAGCTCTCAATTCTGTGCCCTATTTCAGATCCTTTTTTCTTACTCATCTTGTGAACTTCAGGACACTAAGGAAATTTGATGTTCAGACATTTTATTTTTAGGGTATTCTATTATGTAATAGCTTAGGTTGGTGTCATTCATTCCAAAAACTGCTGTTTTGAACAAGAACTGAGAAAAATGTACCCAGTTGATATCAACCTTTTACATCCAAACTGTCTTTAAAACCCCACATAAAAACTCAGCCATCCCTCTAACAGCAGTGTTCTTCTCTTATCTAATAACAAATATGTATGTGATTCGAGGTTTATTTTCAAAGTCTAATGCCCACACCTTTATTTCTGGAAGTATTTCACAATTAATTAACAATCCTGAGAGCCCAGTGAGTTACAATATTTAAAAAGAAAACTTTTATTTAGTTGATCTCCCTGCTGTGTAAATAATGCTAAGCTTCTGAAAGCTTCACCTTTTCAATTTTGTCCTCCTGTTCTGCCATCAAGGATAGCCACAAAAAGAAGACCCAGAGAAGACAAAGCAGAAGAGCTTCAGATGTAAAGCCAGCTGCTGTGGATGGACTAAGGTTCCAGGCTCGATGTGTCCCTGCCATATTCCTGCAGTCATCTCTGCTGACCCTAATGCTCTTGTCTAAAATGAAGAAATTTAGAGAGGTGTCACCAACAACAAGATCATTGTCAACATAAAATTTTTGCATGGAAAATAGTAAGCTTCTGATCAGCAATTATCATAAAATCCAAATATCCTATAACTGTATGCTGGGTGAACAGATTGTTTTTATGTGAGATTTATTGTCGATGCTTTTCATCAGCTCCATCAGTCGTGCTGTCCGGTGGATCTTGCTACTGCCTGTCTGAGAGCACAGCAGGATTCTGCAGCAGGAAAGGAGGCAGCAGTCCTAGAAGGCTGCAGAAATGCCCATGGATAAGGCTGCCTAGTCATTAGCTTTATTGCTAACAAAGAGGAAAATCATGCATATAATTATATGGGTTGCAGAGCCAGCAAGTTGGCACAAGGGAATTATTTCCCTGCCACCATTACTTCATCAGGATCAGAAGTTGCCTGTATATCTAAAGGAATATGGGGTGGAGTAAAAAATAATGAACATTTTCTTTTCACTATAGATTATTTTTAATACCAAACAAGCCTTTCACTATGCCTTGTCTGCTGGAGTGTGTCTAGAAGTTAGTGAACCCAGTTAATCTACTGCTTTAGGATCCTAATGACTCCTCCCCTGCTGGTGCAGCACTGAGAGCAGTAGCATGACGTCAGTGAGGACGTGAGATGGTAAGTGAACTCCAGAGAAACACCAGGTGTTCAAAGTAATGACACGTGTGTGCACACGCATGCGCACCATGTGCAGGGAAGCAGAGTTAGAAATGAGTCTTTTTGCCAGAATCTGAGAATCACCCATTCAGTGCCAAGGCTACTGCAGAAGACAAACACAAATGGTGAGGCTCAATGAAAGCTCCACACTATACCTTTAGGTCTTCAGATGAAATGCAAAGGACCAGCCAGACCTATTACTTGGACCATTTTTTGAAATTTTTAATTTTTATTTTGTCCAGTTCTTTGGATGCCATCTTCTTGGGCATCTTGCAACCCCTGTGTACTTAAATGTGATAGTATTTACAACTTATTAGCATAGCTTCTGACCCAAAGTATATGCCATGCCTTCCTCACATACGTTCTTTTTCCTCCCTCTTATTGTACTTGGACTCACACATTAGAATCCAAAGGAAGTGCACTGACAGCAATTTTGAGGCCTTTAGATCTCTCCCTTTAATGGGTGGGCTGTAATATCTATTCTACTTTTCCCAAGCGTATTAGTTTTAAAATCAAGGGAGACATGGTAGACAAAAAATTTTAACTTATTATTGATCAGCTGAAATTTTTCAAAGTTCTACAGAATTTTTCATGAAGTGTTTTTGCCTTGAGCTGTGGGGATTTTTTTCTCCAAGAAATCAGACTTCATCTTCATCTTTGATATTGTGTGGCAAATGATAACATTGATTGGTCATAAAATTCCTTTTCAGTGTGTCCAGTGTTCAGAGATTTATAAGAAGAGACAGTCCCCACAAGTTTTGTCAATCTGGCATGTCAGGGAGATGAAATATTACCATGCAGAATGAAGATAAATCACAGTTCCAAATGGCTGTGTGGTCAGAGGCTTCCCAGTGACCCGCTTGGCTCCAGATGCAGCCACTGGAAAGAGCAGAGAATGGCGCTCATGGTGATTTTAGTCCATTATTATCAGAAGCCTGATATACATAAAATGCAGGTCAGAGCATTTTGTTTAATACCATATTTATCTTCAGAACCTGAAGCATGAGACTGTTGTTGTAGCACTGAAAAACAGAGGTGATAAATGAGTCATGTCTTAAATGCTATTTAAGCCACTACATTCAAATGCAGTCTTTTCATTCAAATATAAATTCCACAGAGGGGACAAGCACGAATATTTTGTTTTCTATAATCTGGCAGGGCTTGGCACAGAGCCTCCTAGTGGCTGCCAATCAGATACACATAGAGGATTTGATTAATTAGTGAATTGACTGAGATCTATACCATTGTACTTGTTTATGACTGTTTTGCTTTCCTGAACTAGCACACAACATGGAAATGGACTAAGTGTATTCATCTTAACTCACCTTCTACCCTGAGGAGTGCCTATTTAGTGGATGGTGAATGTAGACAGAAATGTTCTATATGGTGGGCATGCTGTCAGTTATGGGGTTCTTTTCTGGGTCTTCAGCATTTGCAACAAGAGAGCACAAGATCTACAGTTGGGTAATGTGTTCAAGGACTCAACCATCAAGCAGGACTAATCAATTAAACAGGAGAGAAAGTATTATACCAAATACAGAAAAAAAGAAGAAAAGTATAGAGGAAAAAGAGAAAAGATGAGAAAATTAATGGGGTGTTCTTGGCATAGATTAAGTGGCATGGTACATGAAGATAACTGAAAAAAGCAGAGAACACAAAGGCACTATGAGAACTCACAAAGCCGTAAAAGCAAAGGGAGAATGGTTAACACAGAATGCTGCTTTTTAAATGTCAGAGCACAAAGAAAGAGTTAAGTTATGGATTACTTTGGAGTTAAGGGTTCCAACTGTAAGAGTTTTGAGAACTGTTGGAGGATTAGCAATGTGTGTGGATGTAATTATATGAGGAATGTGGCAGTTTTCATCATGGAAAGCTGTGGATAGGAGCACAGGGAACAGTTTCATGAGCTGGTGAGTGAACCCAGAGCTGGAGATGATCCAATGGCTGCTGGGTTGGAAATCCTTCTCTGAATTTTGGAGACCAGCAAACTACATTTGATCTTCAGTTAAAAATTACTTCTCAAATGCTATCTCAGAAAGATGATATAAAATTTATCTCAAGTTTATTTCAACTGTTTGAAATTTCTCAGGAAAGACATTCAGGAAGAAGCTGTCTTTTACATGCACTTTTCTTTGTATGTCTCATGCTTTTGTAGAAAGACGGATTTTGACGGTTTATCTGCTACCAAAATACACACCCCACAGTCTGTGAAAATAAGAATTTTAAAAGTGAAAAATATGGCAAGGTAATAGCTTGTGTCCCTCAGAATGATTAATTTGTTGACTTAAAACTATACTCTTTTTAAATTTTAAAAATTATATATATATATTATATATATACACATATATAATATATATATATATATTATATATGCTATCACGTGAGAGCTAGATAACAACAATAATAATCTAATAATCACCCACAGTGAATTGAGTGATATTTAAACCCAACAATTCTTGTAAGAAGTAATTAAATATATTCAGTGGGTTTTGACAATCATGGCAAGCATCTGGAGCAGCCACAGTCTTCTTGTTATGTGAAACACACGCAAGGGTTTGTACAAATGTCAAAGGAATGGAAGTCAGCAAGATATCAAACATTTTAACATGCACTGACTACAGTGTGAGTTCTATTTTGAATGTTCTCACCGGCTATTTCTGTTAGAACCTTAAATTATATCTAATATTATTATTTAATAGCTCAACTGTGGAGTAATATTTATGACAATGTAGCAAGAAAATATTATATTTGGAGGGCTGGACAAATAGCTCAGTGGATTAAAGCTCATATAAGCTGGTGCAAGGGCCAGGGGTTCGATCGCTGGGCCTGCCATGCCAGCCCTGCCCCAAGGACATGCTGAGACAGCAATTGAGACTGGGTGGGCATGGTGGCACCCGCCTGTCATCCCAGCTCTTGGGAGGCTATAAACAGGAGGATCACTATGAGTCTGATCTAGTAGTGAAACCCTGAACACCCTGTAGACCATTCCCTAAAACACACACACACACAGAGAAAGAGAGAGAGAGAGAGAGAGAGAGAGAGAGAGAGAGAGAGAGACAGAGAGAGAGAGACAGAGAGAGAGAGAGAGACAGAGAGAGAGAGACAGTGAGAGAGAGACAGTGAGAGAGAGAGAGAGAGAACTTATTATATTTGGGGACATTGGTCACTTGCCCCCAAATAGTAAAATTAGGAATTAATATTGATCCCAATTCAAGCCTAACAAATGTATTTAGTACACAGAATGAAATTCAGAGTAGAGCATTTGACTGACCCTGATAAATAATTCTTGCCAAATTCGGAGTTGGAATTATTTTATAAGGAAAATTTGTATTTTGGTAAATGGTTTCAAATTTCAACTATCTTTCAAACAGCATTGCCATAAATCAAATGGCCCTTTTAAAAAGAGAAGAATAGCAAACTAGGGAATATTTATAATTATAGAACAGTGAGATCACATCATTTGTGAAATTTTATTTCAAATGTAGAACTATCATAACAGTGTCATAAGGAATATAATTAGGTTCAAATTGTCAGTTTACTCATGTGAAACAATGAGATCAAAATATCTTTTTGCATATTCTATTGAAGTGTTTTCTGGAAACAACTTTGAAAATGGATATTTATTACTGTTTCCTGTGGTCTGTAAAGGCACATGGGTCTTTATATTTTGCAAGTACAAGATATGTAGGCAGCAGGACTTTATCAGTGACCGCACAGATCTGAGAACACTTTCCAATGCTCATTTGAGAGATACAATATAAATTCAAAATTATATGCTAGGCAAACTGTCCTTTTATCCTTCCATGTATTCTAAAGAACCAGACCAGATCTGTAAAGATGGAAGCACATTTATTTTAACAGATTTCTAAATTGCTTTTTCTGAATCATCATCTGATGTGACGATACCAGTGGACTACACTGAGATTCACAGCAAGAGACTTGTAAATTTGGTTGCATGCCACAAAGCCATGAGATCTTATTATGCGCTGGTCCTTGGACTAAGAAGGAAGATAGGGCAAAGATTGAAGCAGAGCTGGTCTCAGCCCTGACGGAACGGAACGTGGAGCTGGGTGCAGGAAACCATACCTCAAAAGGGAAAGGATGCCTTGGAGCCAGAAAACATGCATGGAGCCTGAGTTGGGGCCTTAGAAAAGGCTCTGTGAGACAGTAAGATTGCAGCTGAAAGATGAGGAGATCACTAAGGAAAGGACACTACGGGAGACCTTTACATTTTCTCTGGTCATAAGAATATTATAATTCTAAGACATTTTTAGCCTAAGATGCTGTTCTTTATGTTACCATGTGGCTCATTTAAGCAACTGTAGAATAATTTATGTGTCACTTTAATATGGCTGGCTTTCTCTTGAATATATTTTCCACTTATGAGTGTGGTTAAACTATGCATTGGTTTCTGGGAGTTCAGCTCAAGAAGTTAGGCCATTATGAATTATGTTTTGCCTAATCTCTGGCACCTACTGTGACTCTACTCATGTTTTTTTTTTTCTCATTTTTGATCAGTTTATTTTATTCAAACAACTTTCTAGTGACTAATGTAGGGCAGAGTCACTGTAGAAAAGATGAAGGAAGAAATATCAACAAGGGTCAGAAAAGAAAATAAATTATCCAGAAATAACTTCAAAACAGTCTCCACTTTAGAGTATATGAAAAATTTTGATAGAAAAAGACTATGGTATTTTAACTTAGCTATCCTATATTTTAACTAGAAATGTATTTATGGGACTGCTATATCATCCTATATTCTTAAAAATTATTTTGCAATATTTTGTCATATAACAACTTATTTTCTGATGTACTATAATTTATTTAGATAATATTTTTCAAATATCAGTGTTCTTTCTAAATTGAGTCTTGATAGACAACTAAAACATTCCTTAAGAAACATTTAAATGGTACCTGTCCACGTTTTTTAGTCTTCATTTGACATAGCTTTTAAAGAAATGGTTGCTTCTTTGGCAATAGGTGATGTGAAAAATTGCTTTGTAAATTGAGTTGAGATTAAAATTCTAAGATCTGACAGTTGGGTCAGGTTTTTAGGAATTCTCTGAAACTGCTTCACTTAGGTAATTATCCTTTCCTTGACAGTTTGATCTATGCAAATTTTTCAACTATTTCACTTTGATTATTCTTCATACACTGTTGAAAATTATTTCTTTAGTATGTTTAAACTCACAAAAATCTGGCTTGTCTCTGTGCCTTGGTTATATTCTTAAGAAAGTACTTCACCTGCCAAGACTCAAAAACCATGTACCCATACAGACACATGCATAGTCTCCCATGTTCTCATTTTTTAATCTTTATTTTTCCAGTATTCTTACACATTTCTGAAACAAAAAAGTATATGAAGAGGTAGCATATTTCTGGAGATCCAAAACTATCTGCAATAAGTAAGCAATCCAGTGCATTCTGAGATGGTAAATTCTATGGGGAAAAGAGCATAAGGGTGGGTAGCAGGATTGCTGGGGTCAAGGCCATGAGCAGGCAGAATGAGCCTCATGGAGCAGGTGACACCTGAGACAGATCTGACAAGCACTGGGGAGAGAGTCAGAAGACTGTGAACGATTTCACGCAGGCCTCATATGGCAATGCTCAAGTAAATGTCTTAAGGAAGAGTTTGGAATAGTTAAGGAAATACAAGGAGATCATTGGACCTAGGGCAAGATGAGCAAGAGGGAGGGTATTCAGCCATTAGGTCAGAGTCACTGGACAGAATCTGCAGGAAACCATAAAAAGGCATTCGAGATTTTCCAGAACAGTGGCATGAGTGGAATCACCACTTTACAAGGTCTGTCACGCTGATGCTACATGACCTCAAACCAAGAGGTCAAGAGAACTTCATATGTTGTGGGGAGTAACAGCAGCTCTGCCAAGTGTGGCCGTAGCACATAGGGCAAGTGTCTATATCTTCTGTACCTTGAAGAGATAAACAGGAGATCTGGGGGACAATGTGAATGAGTGTTAATTATCAAAATCTTATTCATACTAAGCTAAATTGAAATTAAAACTGCACTAAGATGCATGCATGAGAATATCAAAAGTGAAAAATATCAGCAATTGGGAATGTTTGTGAAGCCAAGGAACTGCTCCAATTTACATGCACAAGGGTGTGGGTTCAAGGGACCCTCAGAAAATGATTTAACAGAGTTGACTAAAGCTTCAGGTATGCGTATCCCATAACCCAGAAGTTTTACTTTGTAGTACTCACCTACCAGAGATGCTCCTAGAGGCCCAATGAAAAGCACATACAAATGCTCACAGAACCACAGTTTGCAAAAGTCAAACCCAATGCCTGTTAACAATAGATTATAAGTTGTGACATACAGCACAGTGGAATAAAATACAGGAATGAGAATGAACTACTTCTAGATGCAACAATGTAGATTAATCCCACAGAAATACATGTTGAGGGAAAGAAGACAGGTATAAATCATACTGCCCATCACATGTTTTGTATTCAGTACAGGATTCAACCCAGAGCTTTCACACTGAGCTGTACCCCTAGCTATTTTTATTTGGAGGTAGGGTCTTGTTAAATGACCCAAGCTGGGCTTGAACCTTTTAACTCTCCTGTTTCAGACTCACTTTTATGAATGTTATTTTGGAAGTGATGCTGGAGCTCTACGATGAGTGACTTCTGAGCAGACCGGCAGTTCTGCACGTGTCTGCCTCACTGTTGAACACTTCTAGCAACTGGTGGTGGAAATGTTTGTGCTTTCGATTGATTGTTTCACTTCTGCATTTCAAATTCAGTTATGTCTCCCTGATGGTTTTTCATTTCCCTGCTTCACTAAGAAGATGAGATTTCTTTCCTTAAAATTTATCTCATTCTTTGTGCCCCCTTTGTTTTCATTAACAAATCAGATGGCTCCTTAATTTACTTTTGTCTCTCCCACTGGGCATTTCTGTGTCACTGCTGACACCCTACTTTTTAGGCTGATGAATTGTTGTGGGAAGATATTTTGCCTTTATGACTTGAACTTGTATTCCTGGATATGCAACTTGAATTAGACTTGAGAGGCTGAGTCAGGGCTGATCCTGAAACAGTGAAAAAAATAACTCACATTTATATAAAGAAGCAGTTGGAGAGTTGAAGTTTCACAGACTTAAGCTGAATCTTTCATTCAGTTGTTTGTGGGGAAATGGACCAGTTGATTAGCTTTTCTGAAGTTTAGTTTTAATACTTTTAAGTTACAAATGGCTGTGTTTCCTTAACTTTAAGATAATTTCACACATAAGACATGTCAGCAATTTAACAATGGAATTTAACAAAAATTAATAAATTATATAAAATGCAATGAATACATCAATTACAAAAAACTCAAGTAGAAATGTCATAGTCATCCAAACATAATGCCTAGTTTGCAAGCCCTTGTTATGCAAAACAACCTGCTCATACTAGGAAATATGTAGGCCTATGTAGGCTTAGCACTGGCAGCTAGGGAAAGGCAGGAAGCACCACAATCTCTGACTGGAAATTATACAATAAAGTTATTGTGATAAAAGCAGCATGGTACTGTCAAAAATAAATAAATAAATAAACCTGAGGATCAATGGAACAGATCAGAAGATGCAAACATCCGAACACAAGCACATTCAACCACCTTATCTTTGACAAAGGGACCAAATATGTTCACTGGAAGAAAGATAGCCTCTTTAATAAATGGTACTGGAAAAACTGGCTCTTCATATGCTGAAGGCTAAATTTAGACCCATGTTTAACACTATGCCC
Source organism: Ctenomys sociabilis (assembly GCA_004027165.1). Taxonomy (NCBI): domain Eukaryota; kingdom Metazoa; phylum Chordata; class Mammalia; order Rodentia; family Ctenomyidae; genus Ctenomys; species Ctenomys sociabilis. The sequence goes on from PVKA01015043.1 coordinate 28,246, forward strand.
AAAACTACAGTCATAATGGATCAAAGATTTAAATGTAAAAACTGAAATAGTATATTTTCTGGAGGAGAAAGTAGGCAGAAATCTTCAAGACATAGGAGTAGGTATGTCTAAGTTCAAAGGCCCAGTCCTAAAATGGGTTTGTGAGGTAAATGCACACTTCTCAGATGGAGTAATACAAACAGCAAATAAATATGTGAAAAAAATTTCAATATCATTGACCATTCAAAAGATGCAAATGAAAACACTAAGATCCTTTCATAACTCTGAAACAATGGTTATCATCAGTAAGTCAACCCGTAACAGGCCAGATGGCCTGTGGGGGAAACAGAACCCTTGTTTATAGCAGCACTGTTTGTCATAGCTAAATCTTGGAAACAACCCAAATGCCCACCAATTGAGGAATGAACAAAAAGGATATGGTATTCTTACACAGAGTATAAAAAAAATACTATTACACCTATTAAAAAATACAAACTCAAGGTGTTTATAGGTAAATGGATACAACTAGAGACCATACTCATAAGTGAAATAAATCAGACCCACATGTGTAAACATCCTATTGTCTTGCTAGTGTAAGATCCTGGAAGACTAAATGAAATATGAAAGATACAATAGATACTGTGACAGGAAAAGAATCTCTACACAGGGAAGGAAAAGCTGGGATGAGGAAAAGGACAGTAAAATAAAGAGAAAGGAATGTATTTATGTATACATGCAGGGTGGTTAGGGTAATTGCAGTTGATTTCTACTGGTCTTTTGAAAGGAGCAGTTAATGCTTCTTTTTTCCTTTTTAATTTCTTATAACTTTTTGAAACCAATTTGCATACTTATATCTGGTAATCTAAACTATTTTAAAGTGGCATTATGCAATGCAACCATTACTGTCAAATTCCAATTACTCTGTTTAATGAAATTCTGTATTATTTCTAGTTTTTTTTTTTTTTTTGCCATTTTGTATTCTCTTAAAAAATACTATAGGCACAGTAGTATATAAAAGCTATAAACATTCTCAAGAGCTAAGGGATACAAATGAAGAAAACAGCTCAAATAGCTTAGATGTGCGAGTATTGGGAGATATGTCTCGGGCTCCAGTGGCGTGTATCACTTGCAAGGGGATTTCAGAGACACTGTATCTTACACGCATAAACCTCTCAAGCAAGTCGACATGGCCTCCACTACTAGGGTATCTGCATAACCGAGAAGGCCCACTGGTGCACGCTCACTCGGAGGAGACCTCTTCCTGGCCTCAGATGCAGCTGACCAGCAGTCAGTTGCACTCATGCTATTTCTACTAAGAACTCTGGGTTCTTATTTTCTCCAAACTGTCTCAGTTACTTTTTCCTCTCATTGTGAAACAAATACCCAACACCCAAAATGAAGGCAGGAAAGGTTTATGTAGCTAACAGTTACTGGAGGTTTCAATCCATACGTGGCTGGCTCCCAGGCAGAGGGGCACAAGGCAGAGATCATCCAGTCCATGGCGGCAGAACAACAATAGCAACAGAGAGAGAGTCTGTCTCTCTGTCTCTCCGACATTGCATTCAGGGTCTCTGCCCCAGATTGGGAGAAGTACACACACCCATAATTCCAACAGTGCTAAGACCCATAATCCTAGCCTTGAATCATCCATAATCCAGGTGGATCATGAGTTAATCACAAATTCCTGAAGTCCCTGCCCCATGACTACATGAGACTTTTGGTGTGTGTGTGTGTGTGTGTGTGTGTGTGTGTAGGGGGGCAACTAGACACAAACCATAACACAAATAGAATGTTCTGATGTTCTACTCCACATCTACCATCTACTTTCCTCCTCCTTGCTCACTGAGGGGGTCAGGGTGCAGAATTTTTATACAACTGCATGATCTTTCTTTCTGCCACAGCTTACTCCCACCAGGTGAGCTGGGGAGTCCTGCATGGACTTTTGTCACTCGTCATTTTGCTCTCTCCTAAACAGTAATGCAGAGTAGGTGCAAACATGCTGTGCTTATTTTCTCTTTGGTGTAACTTGTGTGTGTCATACTTTACTGCTAATAAACATGGTTGTAGAAGCAGGCATCCCTTTACACCCTTGAGTCTTCTAGGTAATCAATTAAGCCAGTTTCCTCATCTTTATGTAGAATAGGGAAAAAATAGCACTTGATTCATAGTTTATATGGGATGATTGGGAGCCTGAGACAAAAAGCATAAAATGTCATGTTTGGTACCAAGTACTTATGAATAAGTGATAATTATTTTTATCCATGGAAGTTTACTCTTGCTTGAATTGAGTCATACCACACCATCTTGTGATCAATGTGATTTTCCCATAAGAATGTTTGTGCTTATTAGAGTTTCTGGATCATTTTGGTCACCAATGCAAAAGCTTCTGAGTTATCTAAAATGATACTTAGGAAAAGGTGAAATAAAAATAAACATTTTATAAAACATCTTTTCATTGAGGATACTGAGTTAACTTGTCATCCTGTGAGGAGGTGATGTTTCTGGGAAATATTCAGTAGTCTCAGAGGACAGGCAACGATAACATTATCCTGGTGTCAGTTCAAAGAGAAAGAAGGGACCAATGACTGATAGGTCCTAGTGAATCCTGCATTGCCAGAGGCAGAGCACATGGGGGACAGTGGCATAGTGAATATGTTTGCACTGGGGTGTTGGCACTTTCTGTTTGAGTCTCTAGGTGATGTCACTGCCAGTTGCTGTGACACAAGTTTTAGAGAGATTGCTGCCCAAGCACAGAGATTCTGTGCAGTCATGTACTCATTCTGCAAATATTGACTGAGTGCCAGCACTGTACCAGTTGCCAAGGATACGTGGACAGCAAGGCAAACAGAATCCCTGCCTTTAAGGATGTTATGTCTCAGAAGACAAATAAAATGAGAGGGAGAATTTCCAGAATACCAATAACCGAGAGCACTGACTGTGGGAGTGGAGGCCAGGGACATCAATTCTCTATTCCATTGCCACGCTCTCTCCCACCTCGGCTTACTTCTTCCCCAAGAAGGGTGGGCTGGCTGGCTGTGTGTGGAGTTGCAGGGCTGAAGTGAGCACGTCCTCAGCCCACTCAGGCTCCTTCTTGGAATAAAGAGCTCCCAGGTACACTGGGATCTTGCTTGCAGAGAGGTGGAGACTGCAGCAAGGAGCTCTGTCTGCGAGTGGTACACATTCTTCCATCAGCACAATCTTCAGGCAGCACAAGTTAAGTGCGTATTTTGATATTCATTCCTCTGGCCTGACCTTATTTATCAAGAGATTGGAAACTCATGGGAGAAAATAAATACATTATTTATCCTGTGTCCCTTTCACTCCTTCATCTTGAGGCCTTTGGCAGATATCAGAGAAATACATGTGAGGAAATGGCCTGTAGAAATCAAATTAACCCACTAGCAAACAGGGAGATTGAGATTGGGATGTAAACTGAGGGAAGGTTGAAATGAGGCGTGGGCTAATAGTCAAAATGTAAGTAGTCCTCAAGCAAGTGATGGCCGAGGACAGGACGGCTTGGGCCACTGGGACATTGAGCAACGTGAAGGGCTTAGGATGGGCTGTAATCTGCTTTAATAAGGGATAACTAAGGGTTTATTTTACAGAGGGAAGAGAATATTCATCTTCTCTAAACTGCGCTTTAAGATGGAGATGGCTTGAATATCTAGTCCTTTTTGATCTTAATACACCCAAAATGTATTTCCCTGCATTTATTGAATATCATCATAAAGACTGAGACTTTAAATTCTAAAGGTAGCTGACTTCAGCTAAGGTTGTTGAACTCTGCTGTGCTTCATATTAGGCACAGAGAAGCCATCCTCTGAATTCTGAAGCTTTGACCATAGGTTCAGAAGAAGTGGGAAACATGCTGTGTCTAAGGCAACTCAGTCTTCCTTCTACCAAGTCAATTCAGGTTAAAGCCTGCTTTGGGGACTACTTACATTTTTACTATGACTTTAGACTCTTTCCACTTAGACATTTGACCACAAATGTGTGTTACTTTCTATTTTTTAACGACTTAAAAACTGAAAATCCGTCCTCCTCCTACATTGATAAGAAGAAGCATCATAAACATTTTGTAACCCCACAACCTGAGAAAGATTGCACCTAGAAAACTCACGTTGTCTTATAACCCAAACACACCGAAAAAAAATCGAGGGGGGAGGTTCCACCCAAAAAAAATCAAGGAGGAAACATGGTTTTAAATTATGCTTATTGGGTGGGCAAAATAGCTCAGCGGACTAAGCGTCTGCTTAGGCAAGTGTTCAGGGACAGAAAGTGAAGATGGGGGTGGGGAGAGTGAAGATGGGGGAGGGGACGCGGGACGCGGAGGGGGTGTGGCATGCCCAGCTGGCCCCATCCCAGTGCTCTCTGAGCCCGTGACTGAGTCCAGGCGTGGTGGTGCAGTGCTGGGGAGGCTCAAAACAGGATCAGTCGGAGTCTGAGTTGCGCAGTGAAACCCTGTAACAAATACGTTTAAAAAATTCATTAAATTATTCTTATTGCCTCCTACCAAAGCAGAAATAATAACAAAAAAAAAAAAAAAAAAAACATAGTAGAAAATTAAAGAACACGACAGTCGCATGATGTCTAGGTCCATAAGAATAAAGAAATGCACAGCATAGAAAGGGAAGTGGGGCCTTCAACAGAGGTTGGAGTTATTTCTCCAATGGGAATCCACCCGGGCTGCACTTCGGGCAGCACGTGATGGCCGTCTTGGAGCTCGCTGGTCGCCAGCCCCCGGACCAGAAACCTAATAGCACTTGCAATGCAAGAAACTGCGGTGATTCTCTCATACAAACAAATGCAAGGAAGACGGATCTGAAATGTCAGAGAACGTTCGTTTTATAACAAGAGGCAGTGGCACTGACCACTCTAGTGCAAGACTGAAATGCTTACCAGGGACTGAAAAGCTCAATTACACAACGCATCTCCCTGCCCACCCTCGATGCCAGGGAGGAAGCAGCAATGAGAGGCTTTGTGTGTGGCCAATGAGGAAGGAAGGCAGGTCGGATCGTTTGTCAAAGTGGACCCTTTCCCCAGTTCTCCCACTTGAAGTGGCAACTGTGCTGCAGTTGAATTGATCAGAATCTTTTTGGCTGAAGCTGTATTTTATTGTCTACAGTCTTTAGATAACTCTCTGAACTCATAGGCATCCTGACAAAGCCCAAAAGTCAATATTGCCCTCTATCTCACCTCTTTGCTTCAGCTGCCAAATATTTGCTTTCATGTCTGGCAATGAGAACATGGACCTGAGTTGTCCAAGATACTGCATCTAGGGAATAATACTCCTATAGGGGCTAGTAATTGAGTTATAAAATTTTGAAAGGTGGGATTGATGTTCAAATATTAGAAATATTATGGCACCTAAGACATTCTGAGTTGAGCTGATTATATTTGGAACAAGATCATTTTGCATTCTCCAAAAGATGGGGGTGCAGGTGTCTATCTATTCAGTGTCAACTGGATCATTGAATTAGGGTCCTTCCGGGTCAGACTGAGCAGAAGAGAAAGCGAATGAATCACAAGCAAGGAACCATGCACTTTCGGAGGCTGGCTGAGCCCACAGGGACCCTATCTGCAGTCTGAGGACGTGTACAGTGCGGAGGGTGGGGGAGGCATGACGGAGGTGTTCTGTCAGTGGACCAAGTCCTCCCAGGGAGGGTAACCAGCAAGCATGGGCATCACAGGCCATGTGACACAGAATGGATGAAGAGAGAATTGTGACGGAGTGTAGGGCGGGTCGAGCTGTGCCAGAGAGCTGTGTTCAATCACCAGTATTGGGAGAGAACTAAAGAAATACATGCTGCAATTAAAAATAAATAAATAAAGCCGGGCATGGTGGCGCATGCCTGTAATCCCAGCACTCGGGAGGCTGAAGCAGGAGGATTGTTGTGAATTCGAGACCAGCCTGAGGTACAAAGTGAGCTTAAGGCCAGCCTGAACTGCATAGTGAGACCCTATCTCAAAAAGACAAAAAATAAATAAATAAATAAATAAAAGAATAATGCTCTTTATTTGCTTTCGTCTTTTAAAGAACAAGAAACATAACTTTCAGGCTTCCTTTTTATCAACCATTTTCACATTAAAAGACTTTATTTGAATTTGGGATTTTTTATAGAACTGTTTTAGTCATTGCAATTAGTTGTAAAACAGAGGGAAAACTCAAACAAAGAACAGACTGTCTATCCAGGATTCAGGATTTGAAGGATTTTGAAGGTAGTTCAATTCTGGTCCATTGCAGAGCCACTGTTTTCCCCTGTTGGTGCTATGTCAGCTGTCCAGTTACTGTAGCAACCAGTGTGGCGATTCCTCAAAAAGCTAGAATTAGAGGTCCCATGGGATTCAGTTTCCTCAAGAAACTCCGATCAGAGGTCGTATTTGCCCTAGCTGTTCTAGGTATTTTTCCAAAAGAATTGAAGACATACAACAGTGAGATATACCCTTGTTTCTAGCAGCACAATTTGTCATAGCTAAATCTTGGATACAACCTAAATGCCCACCAACTGAGGAAAGGATGAAAATGATGTGTTTTAATACAATGGAATATTATTCAGCTATAAAGAAGAATAAACTTGAGACTTGTATAGGTAAGTGAATGCAACTAGAAACCACACTCCTAAGTGAAATAAATCAAACCACATGTGTAAGTGTCACACTGTCTCTCTAGTGTAAGCAACTGAGCAAACTGAGTAAATAAAATCTGAAAGGACAATATCTATTGTGAAAGGAAAAGAAACTCAAAAAACTAAAAAGAAACTCAAAAGAAAGAACAAGTTGAAAGGAACAGTTAATACTTAATTGTTTGATCTGTTCTGTATACCTATATCTAGTAATCTGAACAACTATTTGGAAGATAACAATATGCAATATAACAATCAATGTTAATTTCCTATCATCTTGGCTTGAAATTCTGTATTATTTTTATTGGTTTTTTCTCCCTTATTTTTTATTCTCTTAAAAAAAAACAGCCAGGCATGGTCGCACACTTCTACAATCCCAGCACTTCAGAGGCTGAGAGAAGAGAATCGTAGTGAGCTCAAGACCAGCCTGAAAGGGCCAGCCAAATAGCTCAGCTGATTAAAGTACCTGCAAGCAGGTGTAGTGGCTGGAAGTTCAATCCCCAAGCCCGACTTGCCAGCCTGCCCCGGGGTGTGCTGAGATGCCCACTGAGGCTAGCCATGGTGGCAGGCATCTGTGCTCCCAGCTCTTGGGAGGCTGTAAATGTGTAGATCCCTTGGAGTCAGTGAGACCCTGAACATCCTGTAGACCCTTCCCTAAATAAATAAATAGACCAGCCTGAGCTACAAAGTGAGCTGAAGGCCAGCCTGAGCTGCATAGTGAGAGCCTGTCTCAAAAAGACAAAAGAAAGGAAGCAAGAAGGCAAGCAAGGGAGAGCAAAGGCCAGATAGCTGAGAAGATTAAAATGCCTATTTGGGCAGATGCAGGGGCTGGGGTTTGATCCCTGGACTCCTGTGCTGGCCCTGCCCCAGGGGTACACTGTGAAGGAGACCTAGACTGGGCTGGTGGTACTCACCTATAATCCCAGCTCTTGGGAGGCTGTAAACAGGAGGATCACCATGAATCTGATCTACATAGTGAAGCCCTGTACTAAATACAAACAAAGACAGAGAAAGAGAGAGAGGAAAGCAGAAAGAAAGAAAACTGAAAAGCCAAAAAAAAAAAAAAAAAAAAAAAAACCAATTTGAAAATGTTGAAGTGATGTGATCAGAAATTAGAGGGAAAGAACTAGTCCCGTAGCTAACAGCAAGCATCTCTCGCCAACTGTGCTCCAGTTTCTTAAACATGCTTCTCCCCTGCAACCTGGCCTTGCCATAAAGCTGGAAATAATGAGAAGCAGCTAGGAAGCCCTGCGACTCACGCTAATATTGCAAACACTGGACGGTCTAGGCAGTCTCAGTTTCTCCTGCAGACATGTGGGCTTTATGGCAGGAGCTGGGATTTGACTTCTTCACCCTGGCATTGACAGTCTGCAGAGGAAAGAGCAGCATGTGCAAGCGAATGACAGTCCCACAGTACTCATTTGCCTCCATTGAAATCTTGCTCCCTAGTCCTCCGCAAGCCTGTGTTTAGCACACCTGACTCTTGCAAGATGCAGTGATTGTGGAACCCATAGCGAGCTCACTCTGACTAACAGAAAGGCTGTTGCAAATGGCCTGGGCCTTGGTTATGGCAGCGTGATCCACGGAGATAACACCACACCTCACGCTGCCTGTGGCAGAAATGGGCATGTGGCCTCAGAGCAGGCCACTTTCCTGATTTAAAACCCATCTTCTGAATACAAATTCTCATTTTTGTTGGTTTGTTTATTTTATTTTTAGTTTAAAGAGAATAAGAATTAAAAACCAATGAAAATAATACAAAACAACTACTTTGAACATAACATGCGCTATAACAACCATTGCTGATTTCCCATCATTTTGTTTTCAAATTCTTGTTTTTAATTATGTTTCTACATGTTTTCTAAATATCTCCATGCCCCTTCTTTCTTTGTAACCTTTTCCCTGGGAGTTCTGTTTTCTGGCAATTGTTGTAATTTTAACTGTACCTCTCTGGAACCAAGTAATAGACGAATTGGAACAAGTTGTTCTCCCTACTGATCAGTCAATTTCTGGGCTGGCGGCTGGGTGAGCGCCTGCCTCTCCGGGAAGCCAGTCTCTCCACAGCAGGTCAATAGCCACGAGCAGTGGGGGCAGTGTTCAAACGGAAGTACAAAGAAAAGGCCAAGGATGAAGTCGGAGCAAGCATTTGACATTTAATTCGATAGATGAGGAGTATCTTGTGGGGCAAAAAATCTTTCTATTCAAAATTAGAAAATATATTTTGTCAGAGTTCAGCATGCATGCCCATCCAGTCCTAGCTACAATACTGCAAAAGGAAAGTTGAAGCATGAAAAGCACAGGAAGTCCCAGCCTGGGCAGCAGCTTGACCTCCCGCCTGGCCGAGGTCGTAGTAAGAGGGACACAGGTACCAGCGATGGCTAAGATCTGGTGAGTACTCAGCACGGTCCACAGACTGTTAGCCATGCATGGTACCTATTCATATTACGATCCTGCAAGGTAGGTAGGTACTAGCATGATTACCATTTATAAGTGAGAAAATGAAACATAATGTACCAGTGTCACACTGCAGGATAGTGGTGTGCTGCAGGTCCAACCCCAGCTACTGGACGCTAAAACTGTACTTTGGACAAAAAGTATGTGTCTGCCCTGCTGCATGAGTATTCTTTCACACAGGGAGTCGGACCATGTAAGTAACGCACTTTACTTCTGTTTTATTTTCCCTTCTTCTCCCCTTCTTTCCCCCCTTCATCTCTGGATCTCTTTACTACTTATGATTATCTGTCTTTTATTTTACTTCTTAAATTATTTAGACTTCATGTCTCTCCTATAAGAAAAGCCACGCCATGCTTATGCTTGCGTCTTTGCTTTATTTCACTTAACATTATGCTCCCAGGTGTTTAGCAACTACACTGCTCTTACTCTGGGGCAAAACACCTTCTGACAGTAACGGAAACTTGTGCGGCCTGGAAATGGAATTGTGATTGGCTGTGTCTGGTACAACACTTCTGTCTAGCAGTTTTCTCAGTTTCTCTGCTGTTGAATGATTTGAGCTCACTTTAAGGATTCATTATACATCAAGTATGTGTGTATGAAACTATATTGCTCAGAACAACAATCTTCAAGTACTGCTCCTTGATTTAACCTATATTCATTCATTCTTTCCTTCAAGGCTGTACCAGGATTGACTGCTAGATGAGGGCTATGGATTTAGCTCGCCTCATGCTGTTCTTCATTAGAAGTGCAGCACCTGTATAAGAACACACTAAGGAAACCTGGTCAGTGGGTGTCACGCAGACAGAGAAAGCTGCCCGCTTGTATGTCAGGCTGCTGATGTTCTACAGAATACATAACTCAGGGTCTCAAAGCCTTCCTGCCTCCTGTTTCTTCAACCATTTTATTCAGCACACTCTTGCTTATTTTTTTGCAAAATGCACAAAAAGATATCTAGAAATACCAAGTAAGTGCTTTTTCTGGTTCATGATCCGATCTGACAGATCCTGGGACTTTGGTGAAGCCGCACTGATTAAAGACACAGGCAGAGCAGAAGCTTGACCTGTTCTCATGAAATTGCACAGGTGAGGTGAGAGCGGCGAGGAGCCTGCGTCACTCTTCTTTCTGGACCATGACAGGATGAGGGAATTGCCTTAGCTTGGATGGAAGTTGCATGGAGCCGACAGGATACAGGGATACTGAGTTCATGACTTTGGTTCTTTCCGTGATTCAGATCACAGAAGCCATTTCACAATTCTGACTGCCACTGAGTTGAGCGTGTGAACCACAGCACCACTTGCTGTGTGATAAGCCACTGATGCTCCTGGAAACACAGGAAAGCAATCTCCACCGAGGGCTTACACTTCTGTCACCAACCAACCAAGGAGCCAAAGGAGCAAGTAAGCACTGTGCTTCACTGTTTTCTACTTCTGCTGTCTCTCCAGTTTGAAACACAACCAACAACAAAAACTCACAAAATTCTCTTCATCTTTAGCCAAAACCCAAAGTCACATGTAAAACATAGGAACAAATTCATCATCTCACTAAAAATCCACACAGCCTGCTGTAGAATGAACTCAGGACTGTGTGCTGTGTACAGAGTACAGTAAGTGCTGTAACAGTGAAAGGAACAAACTGAAGTTTACTGGATCACTTTAGTTGGGAGTGCAGGACAGCTTTGTTTGAGCAGTGGCTCTTGGGATTGCCTTAATTAGTGAGCAAAGGTTTGTCCCGCAAAGAGACATTATGGCATATTGTGAAAAGTGAACTAGAAATACCAAAACTTAGAAATTTGGATTGTTAAAGGGCTTGGGGCTCTTGATGATGGTCAGCAGGGGAAGGTTTTGGGGGAATAAGACGCATGCTAGAAAAGCACAACACATTGTTTTATTGGTCATAAGGTCTCATAAACATCCATATGCCAAACCCACATTTACTCTTTAGAATATTTCTTTTAATGAGTTATTAATTTTAATTTTATGAGGTTTATTATATTAAACAATGAGTGGTTAATGGGAAAAATAAAGTATTTTTCTATTTATGCAATGTTTATGAAAAAGCATCAAAATTTTCAATATTGATTGGTATACAATGTCTGAAAAAGACTAACAGAAATAAATTCCCATATGAGTTGCATTGAAAATACTAACAGAACTCAACAAAATACTGTACTTCCATTGTCACACCTAAGACAGTGTTCACATGTGACAACAGCACATTATCTATACATGTCACAGACAGGGACAGCCATGTGTCCTGCTTTCCTGGCCATTTTTGTAGAACGCAATTTATATCACGCTGGTTTGGTTGTCCTGACAGGACAGTCTTATTATATTATGCAATATGTAGTTAAAAAGAACATAAAGTATCCATAAAATAAAACACTGCATTATTAGCATATATTGTGCATTTAGAATAAACGTCAATATTTTCATGTCAGCTGTGGGCTTGCTCACAAAATCTAAGAGATAACATCAGAAATAAACACCTGTGAAAGCCACAATGTAAACATAAACTAAAAATTCCCACAGAAATAGTAGCTCCAGTCGTCACAGCCAGCGCAGCCTTCACGGTGGTGACTGCGTGTCCCAGGGCCTGTCTCGCTGACACTGGCAGCGGCGTGCGTAGCTTTCCTTGCCTGTATGGCAGTCCACCCTTGTCACCGTCAGAAGCTTCATGATATGCAGTATAAAATGCACATGCTCAGGTTCCTATTTTGATCTTTACCTTTGTTGCCTGCTTTTCTGGGCCTCTAGGTTATGTCCATTGTAAGAGGGAGGAACTACTCCTTATTCCCCTCTGACAATTAAATACTCTTCCACTTTAACTGGCAGAGTTAACTAGCAATATCATTTGACAAGACGGACAGTCTTTAATTTACATGGTTAGACATACTGACATGTTTGGAATTTTACCCTGGCGTGGAAGTTATGTAGCCAGGAGGAGTTCCACTTTGAGTTTTGAATTTTGAGCTTTTTCTCAGTTAGTGATTAAGACGCTGTCTCTGAGGCTAGACACTGGCAGTAAGCTGCACCATGCAGGGCATGAGGACCCACATGGGCAAGAGGACAACAGCCCGCGCTCCACAGTGCAGTCTCTTGTGAAGCTAGGGTGCTTGGTAGGTTAGAGATGTTAAATTATGACGTTTTCAATTTATAATTGTGTTGTTGGGACACACAGGAGCATCTGTGCACTGTGTAAACTGAATGCAATATTGTCTGTTATTACCGTCAGTATTAGACAATAGTGCACCATGGGAAATACAGTGCAAAAATAAAAAGGAAATGGAGGTTTCACTATTTATTCTGATCTCCTGCCATTGCCCTCAAATTCAGATTCCCCAGCAAAACCCACTAATGATTACTCTCACCCATATGTGCTTGCATTTCAAAGATTCATTATGTCTGATTGGCTGCCATTAAAATCAGAGTGGTGTTCGGGATTTGTTGCTTTATAGTCTCTCACAGTTTTGTTAAATTAAAAAAATCCCTGCCACAGCATTGTGGGGCCATGTTCACAAATCATTGCATGCATTGCCTAACCACTGTGAGTGTTCAGATTTATTCTCAAGACCATGCTCACTGTCATGTGACACAGGGTGTTTCATTTGGTCACCTAGTAACTAGTAAAAAGAGAAATTGTCTAACAATATGATTTCAGCAAAAGGATTTATTGATGTATAACAAAACATTAACATTGCCTTAGAAAATTTCTAAGAAATTTGTTGAATGTACATATTTTTCCAAAGAGAGAATTTTATGTTTCAGTAGCATATTACTGAGGTAGTTAGGTTGAACCAAGGAACTAGCTTCTTTTTTCCCTCATATATAGATGTAGTCATAATTTAATTTTGTGTTATCAAACATAAGCATATTTCTCAGAGTAACCTCCACTAGTATGAAGATGGCTTTGTTATGGTTTGGGCCTTAAATGGTTCCCAAAGCCCTATAGGCTAAAAGTTTGGTTGGGAAATGGTAGAATTCTCATTACCTGGGGCTTAGTGGGAAATGGTAGAACCTTCAGGAGTGTTGCTTCCAAGGGGACTACTAGAATCCCAGCGTTTCTCTCTCTCTACTTTCTGGCTGTCTTAAGGTGAGTAGCCCTCTCTGTTGTTTGCTCCTGTCACTAGCTGCTGTGTAACCATAAGCCTAAAAACCACCAGGCCACTCAATCACAGAACAAACCTCAGATATTATAAGCCAAAAGAAGTGTCCTTTGTTCAAAGTTGTTAATCTCAGAAACTTAATCAGAGCAACAAGAAGCTGATTAACCCAAGATTGTCTTAGTCTGTATGTGCTATTATAACAGAATGCCACAGAATTGGAAATTTATAAAGAAAAAAACAATTTATTTTCTCATAACTCAGGGGACTGGCAAGTCCCAGACCAAGGTGACTGCAGGTTTGGTTGTCTGATCAAGCCCCAGTACCTGCCTTCAGCATGACACCTTGTTGCTGCCCTCTTCAGTGGGGAGAAACACTTGTCCTCATATGGAAGGCAGAAGAACAGAGTAGGCTGGCTGTATACTCCATGTAGCCCTGTTCATAAAGATCTTAATCTCATTAACAGAGACAAGCACTCATTGTCTAAATCATCTCTGTAAGTGCCTGGGGTTTAATAACCTCACATGGACTACTACACCTAGCAAGGCTAGGAGGGGGCCATATCTGTGATCACAGTAATTTAGTGAGACTCTGTATCATACTAATAAGTAAAACATTTGGATGTAGCACAGAGGTAGAGAACCCTTGGTTTATTTCCTAGCAGCCAAAACAAAATCAACATATTCATTGTGGAAGGGATACATTTAATCATAGCAGATCCACTACTCTGGGAGAGATATGTCTTAGAGAATGTCCCTACCTAACTTGACACTGTGTATCTTCAAAAGCAGGAATTTTGGATACCACATATGCGTGTCTGTTCTGTGTGATTATTGTCACCATCCAGTTGAATAAAATTAAACTTGCCATTCTGCATCATCACACAAAACAAAATTAAAGAACAACATTTTTTTAGATGTTATTCCATTAAGCAGTAAATAGAGCACTGTTCTACTTCTTTGCTTGGTATTAAAAAGTCCAACATTGAATCAAAAACAAGTCTTAAGTTCACTAAGAAAGGTAATAAAAAAAGAGACAATACCACTGGATGCAATTGATGTGCACATTCTCCTTTATTTCACTTTATTACCCACCAGTACCTAAAATCCTACCCCTCTTTTTTCCTTTTTAAATATGATCTATCTATCTATCTATCTATCTATCTATCTATCTATCTATCTATCTATCTGTCTGTCTGTCTGTCTGTCTGTCTGTCTGTCTGTCTGTCTGTTTATGTGCTGCAAGAAATCACACTACTTTTATTTTTGGAAAGAAGGATATTTATTTCCTAATACAGAAAAAGCCAATTGAGCAGTCTAGGGCAGATATTTTTACTTGATTCTTGAGCTTCTTTTTATAGACCCATCTTTAATAATACAAAGGTTTTACATAAAAATTGAGGTAATTGCGCTGTTTTCAAAAGAAAGATCTGGCCATGCCGATACCATATTTCTACATTATATACATCAAAAGGAGCGGAGCAGTCACCGGGGCAGTGGATCCATCAATCCCTACCGACATCTATTTTCTTTCTCTGACCACCAGATTGCTTCACTTAGGTAAACTGCTGACAAGACTCCTGGAAGTGTGCGTGTGTGCGTGTGTGTGCATGCGTGCGTGTGTGTGTGCATATGTGTGTGTGTGAGTGTGTGTGTGTGTGTGTGTGTTATGGCTCAAATCTAAAATGTCCCCCACTATCTAGCCTGTGTAGAGAGTGACTACATCGTGGGTCACTGTACTCATCAGTGGATCCATATGTTGTGACTTCAATAGTTTATGGGCCTAAATAGTAAGCCTGGGCAAAATTAGGCCACCAGGTATGTGACCTAGAAGGGTGTGCTCTTGTTCTTCACTGCTCCCTTTCTTCTTGTTCTCTACTTCCTTGTCTTTGTGGTGTAAACAGCTATCTTCCATCATACACCTCCAACTTAGAGCTTCTTCCTTGGAGTCAGCCAACCATAGGCTGCACTTACGGGAAACATGAGCCAATTAAACCTCTCCTGAGGTATTATATCGCAGCAACAGGAAAAGCCTAATGACTTTCTCCCAATAGGGCCCACCTCCTATATACATGTACGTAATTGATAAACATGTATATATTTTTAAGCAACAGGACTTAAAAGAGTAGGGAGTCTCAAAGTCTACCTCTGATTACTTCACAAAATTTGCCCCAGTATACACATAATCTTGTGCAATTCACCTAATTTTCTCATTTGAAAAATGAGATCATGTCCATAATCCAACATGTTTTATGATTTTATGAAAATCACTAAATGATGTATATAAAACACTTAATGTAATCTCTGGGATATAGTAGGTATAGAGTAAATCATAGTTTCAAGTGTTCTGTGACATACAAAAATGGATGTGGATTTAAAAATTGATTGTGTGTTCTTATTGCTAAAAGATGCCCTGTGTCAGGATCTTTGATTTTCCGTTCAATTTTCAGTTTGAGTGGTCTAGGATAGTTGCCAGTGGCTCTGCTGCCTGTCATTCTGGGTGAGATAGCTTGATCTTGAGCTTGGAGCAGGATAATGAATGAATTAGGAAAAGCTGAAGCAAAAGTGTGGGTGGGTATCCCTTGTCACAGCTTTGATTTGGATTCCTTGCAGAACAACAGAAATATTCATTATGTTTTCATTCCTTTCAAAATACAAAGAACAGCAGAGCTTCTGAAACAGAACAGTAATGCACTACCCTAGAGGAAGTTGTTCTAATAAATTTAAAAGCAGCCTCTAGGAACTGGAGCATTTAAGATGCTTTCCTCATTATTTCTCCTGCTCATTGTTTGGCACCATTATCTGTTCTGATCCTTTCCTACAGTTTTACCAGTTTTTAAGTACTGTGATTGCACTCCTTGGACCTAGAAAGAGGTCTGAAGCTCTTTGAGAAAACAGTAGATCATTATATAAATTTCTGATTTACTGCCTTTAATATTTTCTTCAGGAGCAGCAACAGAAGCGGGGAGGAGGAGGGCCTCTGATTATAATCATGGGTAGAGAGAAATGGTTACTTCAGACATTTTTCTTTCAGTGAGACTAAGCAAAATTGCAGTACAGTTTAACAGAACCCTTCTTAACTCACTGCAGGTTGCTATGGAAACAGGAATCTCGCCTCAAGATGAAGGAATCTGTTAGGCTTCAACATTAGCATGATCTAAGCATCCTTGCTTACTGCTCACAAGTCTAGCCTCGCCTTTAGAATGTCATTAGTGCTCATTAAATCTCCCTGCATGTGATTTTAAGACCTCTGTAACATCTTTGAGGTCTCTCTGGTGAGCGACCAACTAATGAGAAAAAAGGCAATTGGTAGAACCGTGCTTAGCTCACGTAGGATTTGGAGGAGAACTTACTCTCCTTCCACGGTTATGTTCACAGGATCCAGATTTAGATTTTAATAGAGAGAGCATGACTACCATGATAACTAAGAAAATCTCTTAATATTTAGGAAACCTGTTTACAATAATGAAAAACCATATGGGAATTTATGTTCTATCAACAAAGTTTAATAGCACAGGTCCTTGCCTGACTCACTGGTGCTGGTTAACTTTGAGGTAAGCTGTCCTATGTATGTTTAGGTTTGCCCAATTATGTATTTTTAGATTTTTGTTTTTTCAGATAGCCTACTTAGGCATCTTAAAACACTACAAGATTATGTTTCTGGCAAAATCAGTTGGACTGTTTTGTTTTATTTTCCCCAGAGCTCTAAAAATGTGATTAAAAAGACAACAATTTGCTTGAAGCAATTATAGTAATGTTGTAAGCATCTGAGTTAGACAAAAATATTATAGGCAGTCAGACAAGGCCAGGCCCTGGAAAGAGCCAATGTAGACAAGGGGATGCCTTGCAAATGGAGAGATAGGCACCTTTGCTGTGGGCCAGACCTCAAGACAAAGAACTAAACAAATGCAGCCACATGCCTCCCTAGGGATGGGCATCAGGGACTGATATTCTCAATAGTTATCAATTACCTGGGAAAAGATAGAAAGAGTCACTAACCTAGCACCCTACAGGAAAGCCCCCATTCTGCATTCATGCCTGCTTGCTACATGATTGCTTCCCCAGTTGATCTCAATTTAATCAATTTTACCTGAGCAATTGTGCTTCTAATCTCATTGGTTGTCCAGAGTTTTGTCCCACTTCATGCCCCCTTGTCAGATCCCAAGTTTCTCACCTTAGTTAGATCCACCTCACCATGCCTGCTTGCTACTTGATTGCTTCCCCAGTTGATCTCAATTTCACCAATTTAAATTGAGAATTTAATTTGCTCTGTAAAAATCCCAAGCAGAGGCAAGGTCCTTGACAAGCCTCTGGGATTCCCTTCTGTCCCTGTCTAAAAGATGCTTTCTTTCCCCCAGTAGATGTACTCAGCTCTTCACTGTTCCTAAAATCCATTCTTGAGCTTTAGAGAACATGAGCTTGTCCCAGATATCACTCAGATTGGGAGTTTCTTTCCCCTACATCAGTAATAGCTAAGTACCATAATTATTTGATTTCATAAAGGAAAAGAATTTAGGTAAACTAATACGGAGCATACGAAGGATGATCTGTTTGCATTGTGTTGCAACATCTTCCAGTTATTCTTTTCAGTAAAATAAAATCCTGCTCACTGAGCAGATAATCTCCTCGTGAGGCTGATCAGCGCCTCCCTAAATTGGACGCATCTCCTCAGGACTGCGAGATTCCTAGTCATTCTCAGTCCCTTTGCCACACAATAATGCACAGCAAACTAGCAGCAGAGCCAGAGAGACCAAGTTCAAGTCTCAGTCCTACTTCTTGCCAGTTGGGTGGCATCAACTTGCTCCTACCTCCCTTTTGGCAGAAGTTGTTGCAAGGATACAGTTAGACACTGTGCACGCAGTACTGACACCTCCTCTGTACGCGTGCATGCTGGCATATGGGACATTATCTGATTAATAATTATCATTTATATTAGTTATATGCCTTGAATAATGTGACAACACTACTGAGCCACTATTTCCATTTTTAATAATATCAAAGTTCTGAGAAGAAGAGATACCTAGGTCTATGTTTGCTTATTTTAGCTTTCATTTTTCTGAATTGCTCACCTTTAGGAAAAGTGTATTATAAGAAATAAAATGTCCAAAATCCAGTGAAGGGGTAAGGGAAGAACACTTATAGCATAAACTATAAATTTGATTTTTAGAGGAGAGATTAAAGAAAATGGACCAACCAATCACCTGTGGTTCATAAGCATCAAAGTGTGTCTATAACTAATCCACTCACTGGTGTTTCTAGCTTTTGAAAATTAATCCATTAGTCCATGATAAATTGTTAACCATGAGTAGGTCTAGAAGTCCTATGATTCCTCTCTAATTTATTTACTCTATATTTTAGTTGAAATATAAAGATGTGAATGGTTTCTAACCCACCTAAAACAGAATCAAAAGAAAGTAAGAAAACTGGTAAGTCAGATAGAAATAATTGTGTTAACTAGTACGTAGTTAGCTTACAAGAATGTATTTGCTTTATGTGATGAGGTAAATACCTTGCTTGATGTCACTCATCTGGCAAGAGGTGAGATTGAGACACAAACTCAGTCTCTCTGGCTCCACTTTTGATGCACCACTTGCTGCAGTTTTCTTCTGTGTGGCAGGTTCAGCATTAGAGTGGATTTTCAAGACTATACCCCATTGCTTAACAATGTCACCTCCTCCTCCAAGGCAGGGAAGGGCAAGGACAGCGCTTCTTCATCATGGCAGAGGGCCCCCGGGGCTTGGGGCTTCGCAAGTTGGTGAGAGCACCACGTGTGCCCTCAGTGAGGAGGCAATTTCTAAGGGACGGGAGAAAGAGCCACCAAGACACCTACGGGTTGGAATCTGCCCTGGAATCTGCCCTGGCCGGTAGCCAGAGGAAGCACAGAGTGTTGGAGGCAGAGCTACAAAGAAATAAAGAAGGGAGGGGGGAGGAAGAGGAACAGAAAGGGGCAGAGGGTTAAAGTGTGTCTCAAATTTCTTGTCTCCCAAAACATCAGTCAGATGCAAAAGTAGTAAAGTGAGACTACAGGTGTTACTGTAATTGAAAATCCCGACTTTCAGCACATAATAGGTGTGCAGAGCATCCCTGACTTGGGGTACACACTTCACCTTGGAGCTTCCCAGTTTTGTGATGGTGTGTGAGTCACACGCACACAGGAGAAAGTGCACTTCTAACGTTGAGCTTTGATCTCTTCCAGGGCTAGTGGCATGGAGTCGCCATACCCTTGCTACTCTGGGCAGCAGCAGTGAGCCACAGCTCCCTGGAGGTCCCTGATGGCTACCCCATGGCATGGAGGTTAGCATGGTAGGCACGTTGCAATTCGTGGCATTTGCCCGCGTTATGGGGATGAAGCCCACTGCAAGCTTAGCAGCATCTGTTGCAAGGTCGCTAGGGTTGCCCTGGTCAGATATCAGGCTGGGTGGCTGAAGCGGTGGAAATCTATTTGCTCACAATGCTGGAGGCTAGAAGTCTGCATTCCAGGAGTTGTGAGCTTGGCCTCCTCTGTGGCCTCTTCCTGGCCTGCAGACAGGGGTCCCCCCTCTGTGTCTCTCCTTCATCTTTCCTCTGTATTCTCCAAACACTTGGGACCCTGTGATTCCCCATTTTGTGCTATTAAAGGACTGATTTTGGGTGAACCCTAGAAGCATTGTTTCAATTGAATCACCTCTCGACTAGAGCTTTATCTCCATAAATTCTGAGTTACTTAGGCCATAGTTCTTCAGCACAGGAATGTTAGGCAGACACAGGTTACACCACACAATGTCTTTTGCCAACAGCAGAGTACATACTATATATTTTGCAATAACAATTAGTATTTCTGCAATTTCTTCTTTTTTTCTTTCTTTTATCTTCTTTAAAACTCTTGCTTTATAGCAGCCTTTTCAGTTAAGCTATCTTTATAATGAATCAGCTATGCAGCCTATAATCTCAGTAATGTTCACAGGCAAAGCAAAGTAACACATAAATAATGAAAAAGTGCCACATATATCTTCAAATGACTACTTACTGCACAATTTATTGACAGGCATATTAATTGTAAGCTAGTTTGAAATGTTCAGAAATGTCAATAAAGACAAAAATTAGAAAATTTATTTGTCTTTCAAGTAGGAAGAATTGTATTTACAAGAGATTTGTTTTTCTATATTTTGACATGACAATGTCATTAAAATAATTTCCTCGCAGTGAACAGTTTTAATAAGGCTGAATAGTGCTATGGAGTGAGAATATAGATTAAGCTTATTAGGTTTGGAACAAAAAAAAACTGAGAGAGGTGAAGTTAAGTGATGTAAAGAAAGGTCATCTGTTTTTTTCATGGTGTCTTATCTTTTTGTTGTTGCTTTTTGTGGGACCAGGGATTGAACTCAGGCCCGTGTGCTTGGGAAGTGCTTATTCCACTGAGCCATCTCCCCGGCCCCTCATGATGTCTTTTCTTGGAAATGTTAGGAGCTTCATAAATGTTTGCTGGGTTATCTGATACATAGCATCTTGAAAATCACTGTTGGATTAATATCCAAAGCCTTCAGATCTTTCATCCTCCCTAAAGAACAAAGAGAAAGCACTAGAGCCATCTTCACAATCCCAGATCATGAACAGAGACCTATGTGCTGGTCTCCCTAGAATATGGTAGCAAATACGGAGATAATGCCATAATTCTGGGTCACGCTGTAATCCATAGTTATCATAGGAAAAGTGGAATGAATAAAAAGCCCACCCCTATGATGTACTGTTAAGCTACTGACATGAATATCAAGTATGAAGATTAATTGAATGCTGTCTCTAAACCGAGCATCACTAAAGCACTTCAAAATTCATTCTCAAAAGCCTCTTTAGAATATAATGGCCGTGACATTCTGTTAGTGGTTGTAGAAACACCAGAACAAATGTGAAATGAAATATGATGTTTGCCCCCGAGCCCCTACAGTCAAGCTGGGAAAAATAGACATTTAACAATTAAGGGCTATAGTACTTAGGAGCTCTAGTACTTACTCATGATGTCGAATTTCAGTCCTCCTAGCCAGAGAGGTCACAAAGCCTGTGTGTACCTGTCCAGAGAAGCCTCCCAGAGCAGAGCACAAAGACTTTGGTTATCTGGACAACCACGGAAGTATTACCAGAGCCTCTTTCCTGAGGCTTCTGACTATCTGCTAACCTCACTCTCTCGGATTTTGTTTTCCTGCCAGAAGCTGAATAAGAACCTACCCTCAAATTATGATGTAGTTCAGGATAAGTAAAGCTAATTTCCTTTTTTTCTCTCACTTTTTAAAAAATACTATTACTAACATCTCTTTTTTCACGATGCTGGTTGTTGCATCTTTGGCCAGTATGCCATTAAAAATGCAGCCAAAGATGAGGAGGAAGCCAGGGCGAGATGCTTAGAAAGCTCAGCAGGGCTCGCCATCAGACTGGGTGGCACCACACAGGGTTTGCTCCGCTGCTTGGCTAATGAACCTGAGCAGCGATTTCTGCTTCACTGGTAGTGATTTTCTTTACAAATAAATTCGAGATTTCTTGATTAATATTGCTGAAATAAATTAATGTGTATACCGGGCTTTCTTTCACATATTTTACCAAATATTTCTTCAGTTTGGATTGGTCTTCCCCAGGTGGTGATTTAGCATATTTAGACTTCTCCTTGGAGTATGATCCCTGACGTATTCAAACGCCTCACTGAATGTCTCTAGCAGGTCCGCATTCTCCCTCTGCAAGTTATCTTTCCCATTTGATTAAACTGAACCTGCACTCCCATAGTTGGCCATTTAGGAATTATTCTATATCCTTGTCTTATTCTCCAATTAAAAGGTGCTCTCTCACTCAATCCTGTTAGCTGGGCTCTTAAAATACTCTCCAATCTAACTTCCTCCTGTCATCCTCACTACTCATTGCTGAACAAAACCAACCCAGATAGCTGCAAAATCTTCCCAACAGTGTCCCTATATTCACCCCTGCTCTCCACTTATATCTCAGTATAGCTGCAAAGAGAATCAACTTTTTAAACATGTGTATCACATATTCTGATAGCTTCAAAAACCTCCAATCCCCAGTACCTTCTGGCTACAGCTGGACAAACACTGCCCTTCCTTTCAGGGGCTCCCATCTGGCGTCCACCTCCCTCGGTCAAACACCTGGAAGTCTTATTAGCATACACAGCTGCTCTCTCTGTGTGAAGACAGAAGATTCAAACCACACAATCTCCTGCCCTTTGAAGAATCCCTGCCCCATGCCCACCCTAACTGCAAGAAAAATCCCTACCTGAGTCTCATAATATTGCAGTACAGGTTCTCCTATGTCCTGAGTCTTCGCTGACCTTGAAAGGCTAGGTCCAAAATGTTGGCTGGCCTTGTGGCTCTTCTATTTCTCCAACTCTGACTTGGGATCTTAGGTTGTTAACCATTCAGAAGAAATGCTGATTAGTATCCTGCAGCATATGCCATTCACTTTGCCTTATCTGACTCAATTGATTTTACTTGTTATACATTTCCTTTTGTATTTCTGCTTTTCGCTTGTTATACTAGGGAGACTATACGATATTTACACATGTGTGTCTGGTTTATTTCACTTATGAGTATATGTTCAAGTGGCATCCACTTCAGT